>CAUYON010082881.1:0-20416 GCA_963573935.1 Arctocebus calabarensis
ATACAGTACAAGCAAGACACTCAAGATAGGTATAATAGTACTACTCACACAAAAACTTAAATTTCACCTCAAAAAAAATCACAAGACAAAAGAGAAAGCACTTTCACTGTTATAAGATAATATATTTCATGTAAAGTATTAACTCTGCCCCCCCAAAGCCCAAACTCCCAACAAAAACAAAAAACTATCTGGGAATACTGCTATGCTAACATATTAACCACAGTATAATCATTCATAGGAAAACAGTATTTAAGTAATGAATTGAATTAAATAATAAAGTTCAAACTGTCATAAACTCATAGACCACAATGATTTTACAAAACAAGCAATTCCAGAAATCTTATAAACAATAAAAGAAATATTTCAATACCATTCTACTTGATCTGGATACACCTGATATTGAAATTGGAGAAAATCTATTGTTATAAAGAGAAATTACAAACATGTTTCACTTATAGATGAGGATGCAATATCCTAAACAACATATTGACAAGTTGAATTACAAAATTAATATTTAAGTAATATACTTTAGTCAGAATTCAATCCAATTTATATAAAAGTTAAACACAATTTTGTTTTCTTTTTTTTTTTTTTGTTTTTGGTTTTCTTTCCCTCGCCCCCTTCCTCGTTCTGTCTGCTCTCTCCTTCCCCCATGCCCCACTATGTCGTTCATTGTCATTAATTGTCCTCAAATCAAAGTTGAATACATAGGATTCGTACTTCTCCATTCCTGTGATGTTTCACTAAGAATAATATGTTCCACCTCCATCCAAGTTACCACAAACACTGCAAAGTCTCCATTATTTTTGATGGCTGAGTAATATTCCATGGTATACATATATCAGCATCCATTTTTTTGAGTTGACTAAGTCCTAAGACCAATGTTTCAACATACCTTCCAGCTTCCAAAACACAAATGCCATTTGAGAAGGTACACTAAGAAGGGACTTCAAGGGAGATGGAAGGAAAACCTGGCTTGCTGAACTAGAAAGTCTAGAGGGCCCAAAAGAATATGCATATAAAGTAACCTAGGTAACCAATGACCTATAGAAAGAGACAAGCAATAGTCAACAGAAAAGGCCAATACTGCCTGGAGGCACATAGAAGCCAATGAAAGACTGGCAGTCAATTTCAAATAGAAAGGCCCCTGCAGGCCTCTGCCTCTTATCTCTCTCACCTTTTTTGCTTCAGGAGAGGGACATACTTTCAACTCTCTTTGTAAGTACTCTAAACTTTCTTTTCTTCCTAAATAAAATCTCAATCTGTTACCCTGAAACTTGGGTAGGTTACTTTTACTTTCTATCCACATTGCCTGTGCCACTCCAGTTTTATTTTCAGTTTCTACTCACTTTTGCTTTTGATTACCACTATGCCTCAGCTGAACGTTCTAGTTCAAACAAGTAATCAAACCAGGTCAACTGGGTTCGGGGAATAAGGACCACTAACCCCCAACAATATTACTTTCTTTACCTTCCCCCATTCATATGAGCTTCAGCCTTCTTAAAAAAAAAACAGCAACAACACTCTATTCACTATTGTTATACTAGGTTTCAGGAAGGAAAAAGAAGTAGATGTGCAATGTAGTCTATCTTGCATCTTTACCTGCTAAGTTATAGTTTTACACTTCAAATTCTCCGTGTCCCCAAACTGGTCCTAGGAAAAAATCTGGTAAGACAATTTTTACCATATTCCTTAGGCTTTACCATATTCCTTATACAATAATGACTAACCAAGTAAAGGCTCACACTGAACCTGACCAAGTTTAGTAATTTCCAAAAGGGAGCTGGATCACAACTTCCTTCTAAATCCCTGGTTATTCAGTCCTGGATACACCCCATAATCACCCCAAAAACTTATTAAGCATGCAAAGTAAATCCAAAGAAAGGAAATAACAGTATAGGTTAAAAACAGAAGAAATGTGACAGGTGTGTCACATGGCAGGAGGCTGAAGAGAAAGATTGTTTGAATCCAGCCTGAGCAACATTAGACCCTGTCTCAAAATAGTTAATAAAAAAAAAAAAAAAAAAAGATGTCTCTAGGATAAGGAAAGAGTGGACAGCTGGGCTGGCTTCCTGGGTCCCAAGCTCATGACCAGGGGAGATCTTGATTCCTCAGGGCTCCTATAACAAACCACCACAAATATGGTGGCTTACAACAACAGAAATGTACTCTTGGCCAGGCAGGGGGCTCATGCCTATTTTTATAGCACTCTGGGAGCCCAAGGCAAGAGGATCTCAATTGAAGACAGGAGTTTGAGACCAGCCTGGGCAACAGAGTAATACCCACCAACTCTGTGTATAAAAACAGAAAAATTGGCTCGGCGCCTGTGGCTCAAGTAGCTAAGGCACCAGCCACATACACCTGAGCTGGTGGGTGTGAAGCCAGCCTGGGCCCGCCAAACAACAATGACAGCTGCAACCAAAAAATAGCCAAGTGTTCTGGCAGGCGCCTATAGTCCCAGCTACTTGGGAGGCAGAGGCAGGAGAATCGCTTGAGCCCAGGAGTTGGAGGTTGCTGTGAGCTGTGATGCCATGGCATTCTACCCAGGGCAATAGCTTGAGGCTCTGTCTCAAAAAAAAAAAAAAACAGAAAATTTTGGGTAGGCACAGTGTTATGTGCCTATAGTCCCAGGGAGGCCAAGGTGGAAAGATGACTTGAGCCCAGCAGTTCAGGGCTACAGTGAGCTATGATGACATCACTGCACTCTAGCTTCAGTGACAGAGCAAAATCCGATCTCAAAGAAAAAAAAAAAAAAACTAAAGTAATACTTAAGAGTAAAATACTGAACGTTTTCCCTAATGTCACAAACAAGAACAAGTTGTGTGCTACCACCACTGCTTTTCAAAATTGTATTATAGGTACTTTATAGTGTAATAACATAAATGCAAGAGAAAAGAAATAAAAAGCTACTGTTTGCACAGAAATGCCTAAGAAAATCTAAAAGAAAATTTATTGGCACTAAAAGTAATTTTTTTTTTTTGAGACACAGTTTCCAGCTGTTGCCCAGGGTAGAGGGCCGTGGCATCACAGCTCACAGCAACCTCAAACTCTTTGGCTTAAGCGATTCTCTTGCCTCTGTCTCCCAAGTAGCTGGGACTACAGGCGCCCGCCACAATACACAGCTATTTTTTGTTTGCAGTTGTCACTGTTGCTTAGTAGGCCCTGGCCAGGTTTGAACCCGCCACCCTAGGTGTATGTGGCCAGTGCCCTGCCAACTAAGCTACAGGCGCTGCAACTAAAAGTAAATTTAGCAGCAAAACAGGACACTATCAATCTATAAATACTATATTATTTTGCATATGCTAACAGTAAATATTAGAAAGTGACTTTTTAAAGTTCTATTCAAAATAGCATCAGTAATACAAAATACTTAGAATTAAAATTATCAAAAGATATGCAAGATCTTTTATAAAATAAATACACTAGTAGTAACTTTGGTGAGTTAGGCTGCAGAAGTTGTCAAATCAGAAGAGACATCCGGCCTCCTATAGTTTAAATTTATATAAAGTATTATTAACAGAAGTATTTCAGAAATTGTATCATTCAGTAGAAGTTCTTAAAGATTTGAAAATGTCTTCACATTCCCCATAATCATAATATGTTTAAATTTCAGGAGAAACACTGATCAAAATTTTTATCAAATACTGTGGTCAAGTTTGTCTGTATCAGAATCCGACAAGTACTTTACATGGTATCAGTTAGTGATAACATAGTGTTAAAGTCCTAAAAATGTTGATTAGCCACATCACTTCTTTAATTTGAATCTAGCACCTTCTAGGCTACTAGTTCTCAAGTAGGAATGTACATCAGACTTACTCGTGATGTAAAACCTACTTCAGCATTACTAAATCTCCTGGTTTGATATTCTTTAGTACATTTAAGGAATACTTCTTCTCTACTATATTGTGTCTCAAGACTATCTTCTCTACTATATTGTGTTCACACATTTTAATGAGTCAGATGTTAACATCCACTGACTTCTTTGAAACACACTTAATCATTACTTAGTGATAATTTGTCTGATTTTTTAATTGCCTTTTTATCTTTGTTTTGGATGTCACAGAACAAACCAATTTCCTTGACAGCTATATTATTTTTATTATAAAACTGCATCACAGCCAGGCACAATGGCACACACTTATAATCCTAACACTCTGGAAGAGCAAAGGGAAGGAGCCCTGTGAGCTCAGCAATTTGAGACCAGCCTGAGCAAGAGTGAAGCCCCATCACTACTAAAAATAGAAAAATTAGCTGGGCATTGAGGCAGGTGCCTATAGTCCCATCTACTCAGGAGGCTGAGGCTACAGAAACCCTTAAACCCAGGAGTTTGAGGTTGCTGTGAGCTAGGCTGATGCCATAGCACTGTAGCCTGGGCAGAGTTGAACATTTGTTTCAAAAAAAAAAAACTGGACCATAGGCAGTGGCTCACTCCTGTAATCCTAGCACTCTTGGAGGCAGAAGCCAGTGGATTGCTTCAGTTTAGGACTCTAAAACTAGCTAGGCATTGTGATGAGCATCTGTAATCCCAGCTATTCCAGAGGCTGTGGCAAAAGGATGGCTTGAGCCCAAGAGTTTGAGGTTGCTCTGAGCTATGACACTACAGCACCCTACCAAGAGTGACAAAATGAAAATCTCTCAAAAAAACAAAAACTACATCAGACATTTCATGTTTGGAAATTATCAGTAATAAATGAACACTTTCCATTAAGTTTCAGACATATAAACAGTTCTGTTTCATTCTGATAGAGCTTGCCTGGAAGCTTGGTATGAACTACAGGCCAGAGTTTATATCTTCAACAAAGGGCAGTATCAGAGGCTCATAGAAAAAGATTACAGCAGACATCTCCAACTATTGAGACTCATGGGTACACACTAATGAGGTAACACAATTTAGATAATTTTCACATATACCAGTAGATTGAGTCAGGATTTCCAAGCTGTTGGGTTTTTTTTTTCCCCCAAATAGTGCCCCAAGCATATGGTTTTGTGAGATTTTTTTTTTTTTGAGACAGAGTCTCACTTTGTTACCCCTGGTAGAGTGCCATAGCATCATAGCTCACAGCAACCCCAAACTCTTGGGCTCAAGTGATTCTCTTGCTTCAGCCTCCCAAGTAGCTGGGACTACAAGTGCCCACAACAACACCGGCTAATTTTAGGGATGAGTTCTCACCCTATCTCAGGCTGAACTCAAACTAGCGAGCTCAGGCAATCCACCCACCTGGGCCTCCCTGAGTGCTAGAATTATAGGCATGAGTCACTGTGCCAGCCCATTTCATGAGATTTTTTAACCCAGTATCTAACAGGGATAAGAATTAACTACATAGAACTAAATAAACTAAAGAGAGAAATTATATTGAGGTTATATGTGGATGCCAGTTTTATGCTCTATCTTCTGGATAACTAAGGAAGTGACTACACTTTCTTCTTAGGCTATTTTACCTAAAACAATTCAGTGAACTCAGTTTTGTGATAAAAATTAAATGAAACATTTTCAAATGATATCTGATCCTCACTGATAACCTATAATTCAGAAACCTCTTATTGAGTCTCCTTACCTTTCAGAGCAGTATAGTTATTTGCCTAGGTTCAATAGGTATCTTTCCTCCTTTTTTAAACAGATTAGAAAATGGGACAAATTTTACAACTAATGACTTACCTATAGTGTCATTTGTGAACAATGCTTATTCAAAAAAGCATGATAAACCACTTTAAAGGTCAAAGATGGCTGTTCATATGCAGCCAATAGCCACAAAATGCTCCCAATAAAAATGGCCTAGTGCTTCCAGGGACCCAAACTCACAAGGGTTAAGGCCACTTCCAGAAAAGCCAGACATCTTGGGATAGTTTGAGGATCTCAAGAGCTGGTGAATTCACCCAAATTTATAGGTATGGCAGGTAAAATTTGATAAAAGTTTATTGGACTTGGTTTCCTACCTTGAGAGAAACAATAGAGGCTTTTAAAAGTCCAGTCTGAGATTCCTGGATTTCCTTGGATAAGTTACTTTGTAACTAAAAACAAGTACACCCCTCTAGGATTTTGCAAAGCCAAAGGGAAGTCCTATATGGTACACTAATACTCTTAGTATTAAGAGTATTGGTGGGTCAACTCTATTCAGACCAGCCTTATTTTGCACTCAAAAAGATCATTATATGAAACTGTTATAATCAAAAAGAGAGAGCCAACATGAAAACCTTAAATTAAGGGGGAAAAAAAAAAGATTTGGCATCTGCCTAGCTTAGCATTAAGGTTATTTATAACTTTCATATCTTTAAGCTATTTTACATAGATCACCATGAAAGTTTTGAAACAGCATGTTATGATCTATTATTTCACTTCCAAGAAAACACATTCAACAACAATCTTTCTGATTCACCTATGTAAGTTTCAACTGGCTCAGCTTATCGGAGTTGTTGAGAGGGCTTCATTTGTTTCCATCTGCACCGATTTTACATTTCTTGATGTGTGTGTATCTCAAAACGTTCATGAAGACCCACATACAACTTGGTTAAGTTAAAAAAAAAACTTATAGCAATGTAAATGATTCATACTTTTAAAAATACAAACTCTATCCTGTAGAATGCAATTCTTCTTTGAACTAGATGTAAGACCATACTGGTATCCTTTAATTTAATGAGTATTTAATGAGTTACATAAAGTACTTGACACCTATAAACAGACTAACAAACACAACCTATAAGACCACTATATTTAAAATAACAAGAGACAGCTAAAAAAAATTCAACTAATGGAGAGACAGACCATGCTCGTGAATTGGAAAGGTCAATATTAAGATGTCAACTCTCCCCACATTGACCTATACATTCAACACAAAACCAGTAAAAACCACAAGGTTTTGTAGATATTGATAATGTATTTCTAAGATACATATAGAAAAGCAAAAGAATCTTTAGCAGTTAAACAGCTTTAAGGAAAACAAACTGCTAAGACTTGTAACAAATTTCAAAACTTGAAGGTACAGCAATTAAGACAGTCCTCAGTATTAGCATGAGGATATGTATCAATGAAATAAAACAGAGTCCAGAAACAGTGATAAAGACCCTGATAAGAGTAACAAAGGTATTCAAAGCTATTTAGAAGTAACTTTTCTAAAAATATTGCTAAAACTTGATAAACAGGAAGGAGTGAACCTTAACCCTAGTCTCAGACAGGACTGATTATATACTTGTACCTAAAAGATTAAATACAAAATTTTAGGAAGAAAACATAAGATAATCATGAATTTGCAATCATGAAATTAAATAGTAGTTTTATTTTTTTTCCTGTAGACACTATGGTAACTTATGGAAAAGTTCTTAAAGCACAGAGATTACTATTATAAAAGAATTGATAAAATAGATTTCATCAAAATTTTTACTCATCAAAAATCACCATTAAGAAATCAGCAAAAATGTCAGAGTAACAGTCTATCAAAGTTCATCCTATATAAAAAGCAATGAAAAACTTTTTAAACTTGTTAGAATCAACTTTCTAAACTCTGAGAACTGACCAAGACTTTCAGCAACCCAGGAATGTCTAGTAAAGAAAATCAGATGAATCTTGAAAACAATAAGCTTGGTGAGGTTTTCACTTCCCTTAGTCCCCAGCCTCCATTCCACATCTCTGTGGCAACCTTGAAAAAGACCAGCCCACGTTCCGGCAGAGAGGGAACAGAATAGGGCTGGCATCTTTCACAACATCATCCTTAAAAACGTTTCTATTTGATCCATCTGGCTCACATACTTTAAGACCCTACTGGAAAGGCTTGCCTTTATGGGACCTCAGTGGACCTCACCCAGAGCTAAAAGCATGGGGGTGGGGGAGAATCTGTCAAATGTTTAACCATCACAGGTACCTGAAGTGATATGGACTACAGGAATGGCAAACAAAAAACAACCAAAAAGCTGAGAAATGAGATGTCCACAGGTCTTTGAAAAGCTCCAGCATAGTCATATGATTCCACAGCGCCACATGCATGCACAAGGCCCTGCACAGGCTCAAGAAAGGCCTATGAAGGCCCCAAGCTCTCCCCTCTTGCTTACCTTAAAGCTCTGGGTAAGCAGGAAGCAAAAGCAGAGTGTTCACCTGCCTGGCTGAGACTTGAGGACATGGCCCAAATGCACCCATCAAAGAGTAGGTTTATTGATTCCAGGCATTCAAAGAAGACTCTGTCTAATATTCATTCTGAGACTATCATTTGTTAAAAGCACAAATTCTGAGCTGTAGCTTACACCAAGCTTCCAGACAGCATTAGAATCAAATAAACTGTCTATAGATAACACAGACTCAATGTCTACAATTAATTTATTACTGATAATTTGGAAGTCTGAAATGTCCCAATGAGGTATAATAAGAATAACACAACTGTCAAGGAAACTGAGTTATCTCCATGGCATTTAAAACAAAAATAAAATGGCAATTAAAAACCAATAATAATTATTAGTTAATGCTGGCATATAAAAATATAATTTATTTTTAAATATTGAGCTTATATCCTGCAAATTTGTTAAACTTGTTTATTAGCTCTAATAGTTTTGTGTATGGGTACTCTTTAGATTTTTCTATATATAAAATCATGTCATCTGCAAATACAGATAGTTTCCTTCTTCCCTTCCAATCTGGATCTCTTCTATTCCTTTACTCACATACATGCCCTAAAACCTCCAATACAATGTTACATAGTAACATCTACACTCTCTTCCATTTCTTCATTCTTTTCTTTCTGTCACCAACACTGGATAATCCCAATGGGCTTATCTTCGAGTTTCCAGATTCTTCCTTCTGTCTGTCTGACTGTGCTGTTGCACTCATCTAGTGTGTTTTATTTCGGTACTATATTTTCATCTGTAGAACTTCTATTTGGCTTCTCTTTATAACTTCTTTTTATTGATATTCTGTTTCTACTGATTACTCCCCCTACCTCCATCTATGAGTTATACTTCATTTCTTTGTATGTCTTGTAATTTTTGTGGCAACTCACCCTCCCCAGGGTTTGTTATCACTGCTGCTGCTAGCTGTGATCGTTCTTGTTTGTTCAAAAAGTTCCTGAACTACTTCTATAAAGTTTGCATCTTTCTTGTACACTAAAGTTTCTCCTAAATTAGTTGGGCTGTAAAAACACAAATTAAAAACCATAGCAAGATACCACTTTACACACCCTTGGATGATTATAACCAAAAAGACATTACAGCCGGGTGTGATGACTCACTTCTATAATCCCAGCACTCTGGGAGGCAGAGGCAAAAGGATCACCTGAGCTCATGAGTTCAAGATCAGCCTGAGCTAGAGCTAGACTGTGTCTCTAAAAATAGCCAGGTATGGTGGCGGGCACCTGTAATCCCAGCTCCTTGGGAAGCTGAGGCAAAAGAATCATTTCAGCCCAGGAGTCTGAGGCTGCTGTGAGCTATGATGCCACAGATCCTACCCAGGGTGACAAAGTAAGACTCTGTCTCAAAAAAAAAAGGTATTACAGATAATAACCAGTGTTGATGAGAATGTATATAAACTGGAATCTTCACATGCTAACAAGAATGTGTATAGCTACTGTGGAAAATACAGGCAATCCCCAAGTCACAAACATGCAACTTATGTGCAACTCGTACTTACTAAGAGGGCCTACTAGGATTGTATGACAATTCCTAAAAAAATTAAACATAGTTACCATATGATCCAGCAATTCAACCCCTAGGTAGAGGACGCAAAAGGACTGCAAAATTTGTTCATGCAAAAACTGCTAATGTTCAGGGTAGCGCTTATGGCTCAAAGGAGTAGGGCACCAGTCCCATATGCGAGAGGTGGTAGGTTCAAACCCAGCCCCGGTCAAAAACTGCAAAACAAAAAAACCTGCTAATGTTCATAGCAGCATTATTATGACAACCAAAAGTGAAAACAACACAAATATCTATTAGCTAATGAAAGGATAACATGATCTTACATAACCACGGAATGGAATATTACCTAGCCATAAAAACTAAGGTAGCACTGGCACATGTTACAACATGTATGAACCTTGAAAACATCATGCTGAGTGGAAGGAGCCAGTCACAGGGGCCACACCTTGTATGCTTTCCCTGATACAAAATGTCCAGAATGGGTAACACACAGACAGAAAACAGATTAGTGGATGCCAGGGGCTAGAAAGAAAGGAGAATGGAAAATGTCTGCCAACTTCTATGGGGTTTCTTTTGGAGATAATGAAAATATTCTAAATTAAGACAATGGTTCTGGTTGTATAACCTTATGAATATACTAAAAATCATCAAATTAAACATTTTAAATAGTCAATTTTACAGTAATAATCATGTGTATTTCAATAATTTTTAAAAGAAAATGAATAGGCAAGCCATAGACAAGGGAAAAATACTGGCAAGACAAAAACTTAATGATGAAGGACTTCTATTCAGAATAAAGAACTCATAAAAAGCAGTAACAAATGAAAACAAACCAATAAAACTTTGCACTAGACTTAGAACAGACACCTCCCAAAGAACATACACAAAGCCATTAAGCACACAAAAAGGAACTCAACATAGTCATTAGGGAATGTGAATTGAAATCAAAGCATGTAAGATTTCACACCCACTGGATTAAATAATTTGTTAAAAATATATAACTAACACCAAATACTGGTGAAGATACAGTGCACATGGAATCTTATACATAGGAGGTAGGAGCATAAAATCACATAAATACATTGGAAAATAGTTTGGCAGTTTCCTACAAAGTTATACATGCACATAATAAATGGCTCAGCCTTGTTATTCATACGTGCTGACTTGTGAAAATGAAAACACAGGTACATATAAGACCTGGGTGTCAATTAACAGCAGCTATACTCACAAAAGCCAACACATTGGCAACAACCCAAATGTCTACAAACAGGTATATTCATACAATGGAATACTCCTAAACAGTAAAAAATGAACTACTGATACACTCAGAACCATGACTGAATCTCATGTTGAGCAAAACCAGAGCCAGGGCTAGAGAGAAGGTGACAACTCTGAGAACCCCACTCTCGAGGTGGTATAAGTGCAGACCCAGTCTTGGGTAAAGCAGATAAAGAGGAAACACAGCGCAATTCCATTTGTTTCTAGTTCCAAAACATAAAAAAACAATTTATAGCAATATTTAGTAGAAATCAGAGAGGGGGGCTATCTCCTGGGGGTAGGAAGTGATTAGATGGGACAAAGGGGACCTTGTGAGGTAACAAAACTTTCTACAATCTGATTGAGGCAACAATTATACAGGGTACATTTTCAACATTCACTAACATATATACTTAAGATTTGTCCATGTCACTGTGTGTAATTATCTCAATTAAAAATTTAAAAAGGGCTTGGTTACGGTACCAGCCACATACACCCAGGCTGGCGGGTTCGAACGGGGCCTAGGGCAGATAGGCAACAATGACAACTGCAACAACAACAAAAAGAAATAGCCAGGTGTTGTGGCAGGCACTATAGCCCAAGCTACTTGGGAGGCTGAGGCAAGAGAATCGCTTAAGCACAAGAGTTTGAGGTTGCTGTGAGCTGTGATGCCACCGCACTCTACTGAGGATGACTTAGTCAGACTTCATCTCAAAAAAAAAAAAATTTTTCTTTGAAGGAATTGAAAGACAGTTCCATTCTTTCTTTTCTGTAAGACCACAATGAATGTCATCATTAAAGCAAGAGAACTGCATTTGGCAACAGAGGTATTCTTTGATGTCATATGCATTCTTCTAGACTTCTGAAACAAGCTTCTTTAGAGAGAGAGAGACCATCTTTTAATCCCAAGAAGCTAAGTTGGACAGAGGATTAATGTCCTAAATGTGATAACAACAAAGCTGTACCCTCTACCTTCACTTGCAAGAGATTTCCATTGTCATCTAGGCCACCAGAAAGACCTCTACCCCTGAGCCTCCCTATTTAAACCTCCCTCTTAGGCCAGGGCAGGCAGCCTCTCCTCAGCCCCAGATGCCAGCTGGCCCATCTGGGAGGGATGCCAGACAGCCGGAAAGCTATAAGGACAGCCAGATGTATCTGAGGGCAGGAAGCAATATCTTCTGAAACGATCTGTGCTAAAAACCACCACTTAGGAATATAACAGCTTATTTTACTTCTTTTAAGTGCAAAGGGCAAAAATTGAAAACACTGATAATATTAAGAATGTTATTAGAAAAAATGGACAAGCTGAAGTACTGTTGATAGAAGTATAGTTCTGCACAGTAATTTGGTAAAGATATAAAAAATATTAAATTGTAATATCCTACATTTCAGTATTTTCATCAATAAAAAAAACCTTTCAGATATATTATAAAAATGTATGTTTAATGATGACTGGTGCTCACTAAATCTCTATATGTAATAGCAGAAAAGAAAAAGATTGCAAACTAGAGTGTATGTTAATAAGGAAATGGCTAAAATGCATGTATTCCTTTGACTAAGTAAAAGCAATCAGAAATTCAAGTAGGTCAATCCAAGGGAAAATAAATCATGCAATAATACAGACTGTATGTTGCCATTTATTATGTATGTGAAATGTCCATACACATAAAAATTATCTAGGAGAACTTTATCAAACTCTTAGTATTCATTAACCTGAAAATGAATGGAATTTCAAAAACGAGAGAAAAATGAGGAAATTCCACTTTAATTCTCTTCTGTTCTGTTTGAGTTGTTTTTACAGTGAGCATGTATTCATGTCATATTTGTGCAGGATTTGTGAAGAGTATGTTGCACAACTACAGAACCACACTTGAGTTTAAAACCAACTTGTGAAATTTCTCCTTCTGTTCACAAGAAGACAACATTTCTCAAAGAGTGGTCTGCATACATCCTTCCAGGGAGTCTTTGTCAGATCAAAACTATATTCATAATAATTCTATGCTGTTATTTGCCTCTTTTCTTTTAACTATGCTAATGTTTGCACTGAAGATAAATACAAAAGCAACAATGGATAAAACATGTTGGTGAACCAAACCAGGGGAACCAACCCTGCCAATCATTTCACTCTTCGAAGTCACACACTCAAAATTAAAAAAAAAAAAGACAAGAATGTTCTTGATAAAGAAGTTAAAAATACTGATTTTATTAAATCTTAACCCCTTGGCAATATCATCTCACTATTCTGTGTGAAGAAATAGAAAGTATATATAAAATTTTTCTGGTATATACTAATACATACTAAATTGTAAAGACAAGTCTTGAAGAAAAGCGCTTCCATGTTTGAATTGTGAGCTGAACTAACCACTTTTTATGTTTGATATTTTGCATGATAAAATAGCTGACAAATAACAGTTACTCAGATTTAAGGTAGACATTTTCTCAAAAATAAATTAAATTAGTATCAACTGAGATAATATAGCCAAGAGTATCTGTTGACAATGACAAAACTCAAGCTTTCAGATGCAAATTCAAATTCTTAAAAATTGTATCTCCCACCACAAGCTTGATAAATTCCTAATATCTTTAGACTGTTAACAAAAATAATAATTTGTGGTGACATTAGCGCATGTGATTTTTTAAATAATGTATAGAATATCCCAAAAGTGGCCCCTAAAGTTACCATACAGAAAGAAAATGGGAACTTATAGCTAAATATACCTTGACTTGCAAAATATTCATCACAAAATCTCACAAAATATTTGCAAAATATTCTCTACCTGCTGGCCACCTCATTAATATCCACCTTGGTATCAGACTGCCAACATGGATCATTTTCAAGATTAAAATCACCAGAATGGAATTTCTCAAACCATGGACTTACTATGTGTTCATTAGCTACATCTTTCACAAACACTTCATTGATATTTCAAACTGGCTGTGCTACATTAGTTCCACAACAAAACTCATGTTCAAAAGTAACACAAATTGGCTGGGAGTGATGGCTCATGCCTATAATCCTCTGAGAGGCCATGGTGGATTGATTGCTTGAGCTCGGGAGTTTGAAACTAGCCTGAGCAAGAACGAAACCCCATCTCTCTTAAAAAAAAAAACCAGGCATTGTGGCTGGTGCCCGTAGTTCTAACTACTAGGGAGGGTGAGGCAAGAGGATCAATTGAGACCCCCAAGAGTTTGAGGTTGCTGTGAACTATAACGCCACAGCACTCTAGCCTAGACAAAATGAGACTCTGTCTCAAAAAAAAAAAAAAAAAAAAAAACGAATGTTTGACTTATTGATGATTTCACAAAAATTTCTTTAAAAAAAATTTGAGAGATTATCATAAGCCAAACAAAGCAAACTGAAATGTCAGAGATGCCAAATGCCAAACTTGGTACTTAAGGAAAATAGACTTTTCAAACGTAATAACCAAATAAAAGCTGATTCTAAAATTTGAATGAAAATGAAACAATTTTTATAAAAAAAGAAAAAGGTTAGATGGCTTCCCATCTTATTTTAAAAATTACTATGATAGCCAGGCGCAAGGCAGGCGCCAGTAGTCCCAGCTACTCGGGAGGCTGAGGCAAGAGAATGCCTAAGCCCAAGAGCTGGAGGTTGCTGTGAGTTACGATGCCACAGAACTCTACCAAGGGTGACAAAGTGAGACTCTGTCTCTTTAAAAAAAAAAAAAAAAATTACTACGAAGTTACAGTAATTAGAACATTACTGTACTGGCAAAATAAAACATATGGATCAATGGAAAAGAACAGTCTATTCAAAGGGAAAACAGGAACATGTATTGAAAAAAATAAAAGGGACCCTCAATTGTTGCCACACACAAAAATTAACTCAAAATTAACATAAAAGCTAAGCCTAGGAAATTTCTAGAAGCTTGAGTTAGTCAGATACAAACAGAAATGAATTGATAAATCAGACTTAACTCTTCAAAAGACACTAAGAAAATGAAAAGACAAGCCCCGTACTGGGAAAAAGTATTTCCCATACGTCTCACAAAAGACTCCCATCATGAATATATATAGAACTCAATAAGATGACAAAGATAGCCCCAATTAAAGAATGGGTAAAAGACTTTGAAAAGACATTTATGAGAGGATATACAACATCATCAGTGACCAGGGAAACAAGAATAAACACCACAAAGCACTAACAGAATGGGGAAAACTAAAACCAAGGAAAACACTGCCCAGATTGTTAGACAACCAGAATTCTCATGCTTTGTTGTGAAGGACAAAATAAGAATGCTACTTTCAGGGTCAGACACGGTTGCTCACACCTGTAATCCCAGCACTCTGAGAGGCAGAAGCAGGCAGATCGTCTAAGCTCACAAGTTCGAGAAAAGCCTGAGCTGGAGTGAGACTCCATCTCTAAAAATATCTGGTGCCTGTAGACCCAACTACTTGGGAGGCTGAGGCAAGAGAATCACTTGAACTCAAGAGTCTGAGGTTGCTGTGAGCTATGACACCACAGTACTCTAAAGAAGCAACATAGTGAAACTCTGTCTCGACATTTAAAAGAAAAAATAAAAAGAAAGCCACTTCGGAAAAGAGTTTGGCAGTTTTTTATAGTTAAAATATACTTATCACATTACTCAGAAATCCCACTTCTGGGTATTTTTCCAAGACTTTCTAAAACAAATTGTGCATACATGTTCATAGAAACTTCATTTGTTGAGAGCCAAAAACTGGACTTAAAAATTATGGTACATCCATTCAGTATAACAAAGACAAACTCCTGATACTGGCAGTAAACAAACGTTTTTAAGAAAAGATTATGTAAGTGAAAACATCCAGACACAAAAGATTATATACCATATGATTCCATTTCTATGTCATTCCAGACAAAGTCAAAGTGTGGGACAGACAGGCAGAGGGTGAGTGAAACTGGCCATGTGCCACCTACATGTGCTGCTAGGAAACCAGGACAGGCAACGGGACCCAACGCAGCATAAGAACAGGGGACTTCTCAAAGGATAAGAACATGAAATCCTTGATTATTTCACACACAAGAGTAAGTCTGTCTTTTCTTTTGCAATAATACAAATGTAATCTAAAATCAGGGTGAAGGCAACTTGTTAATTATAAATCCATATTTTGAGCCAAAGGGAAACTCCAGCAGCTGCAGTCACTTATCTACTCTCCCACCCCCTTCCTGAAAGACAAGATCGTCAAATATCAGCAAACAGTTCAGAAAAATCATCATCTACCTAAATTGGTAAAGTAGCCAAGATGAGAATGAAAATGAGAATAAGCTCAGACTCCCTGGGAACTGATTATCCAAAGAATAAAATTAAAGGAAAAAAAATTCTTTCTAAGGAAGGGTGGGGAGAAAGGTGACAGGTCTCAACATCCCCTCATGCTTGTAAACTACATCATGCCCCAAGGAAGGTAGAGAAAAGGACGTCATTAATAAATTTATTTCAACTTTCTTTTCAATGGTGCTGAAAAGTATATGCAAATCCATCTGTACTTAGGTTTAAAAATTGCATTTCATGGGATAATCAGACTTCAAAAAACCCAATTTTAGTTTTAATCAGATTTTAACAAGGATATTAAGTTCATTTCATTTAGAAAAGGGGGAAAACTGCAAATTTAACACAAAACGTATTCAAGCTTAGCCCTGGGAGATAATTAAATAAAATTAATTTGGCAAGGGCTGTCAGCAAATGGAAATGCTCCAAACAGTCATTCATGTTTCTGACAGAAACAAAAGCAACTACTTACTGTATAAACAGGAAGCTCACTATACCCTGAGAAGGAACTGCAGCCTTTCCCCAGGAACAGGAAAACTGGAAACCCTAAGCCCAACCCTCAGAGTCAGAAACCTGAAAAAAGAAACAATGAGAGAAGAGGCTCACTCCCTCTCCAGGAGAGCCCCAGAAAGGACTAGTGAAACTAGACTGAAGCAGACTGAGACAGAGGGCACAAACCATCAGCCTAGGTCACACAGGGTGAGCCCACGTGCTCCCAAGCCCAGCATCCACCACCTCCCAGAGATAGCATTCCCTCCGAGGACTCTCCTTGCCCTGTGGCAGGTGAAGCCCTCTCCCAGAGCCTCAGCAGTGCTATGTGTGCTGCTGGTACAGGAATCACAGCTTTTCTCACTGTCTGCTGCTCCACCCACCAGCCTCTGCCATGGCATGTTGTAAGTTCTCAAATATCTGCTGATGGAAGAGATATGACTACAATGCCCTCTCCTGAGATCTCCAGCTAACCAAAGAAAATGGTAAGACAGAAATGAGCATTTCTCAACCCCAGAAGCAAACCTATAAGGCTTTATCCTTCAGATTTTTTCTTTTTTTTTTTTGAGACACTCTCACTTCATCTCCCTTAGTAGAGTGCCATGGGATCAGAGTTCATAGCAACCTCAAACTCTTGGACTCAAGCGATTCTCTTGCCTCAGCCTCCTGAGTAGCTAGCTGGGACTACAGGTACCTGCCACAAAGCCCAGCTATTTTTAGAGATGAGGTCTTGCTCTGGCTCAGGCTGTTCTCCAACTCAAAAGCTCAGGCGATCCACCCACCTCGGCCTCCCAGAGTGCTAGAATTGCAGGCGTGAACCACTGAATTCTGAATTCAGATCAGAATTCTTAACTGAAGGGTAACACATCCCCCAGATAACTACAGATCCCTCCACAGGACCTCACTGCAATGTCAGGATTCCAGCTGGTACAAACACTGAGCTAGGACTTAGGGGGCATGATGTTACAGTAGGTTCACTTCCACAAACACTCTGAGATAAGGTCATACTCTGCCACCAGTAAGAAAGGAATTACCATGATCCCATGTGAACAGAAAGCTGCATGGAACACGGGAGCTACAGAAAAAGAAGACAACAAGGCTCTGAGTTGTTTTTCTAAAGCAAATGGCCAGCCGAGTATCCTCATATAGGGGTAGCCTGGTATAGGCTTCAGACAATCCTCCTCCGCCATCTATTTGAAAATTAAGTTTTACTAGAACACAGCCACATCCATTCATTTACAAATGATCCATGGGAGCTTTCACTCTAAAATAACTGTTATTGTCCTGGATCAACCCAGTTTTAACATGAAAAGTCCCACCTCCTAAGCAAAACTCCTTAGTCCCAGGCAAACGGGAAGGGTTGGTCACCCTGTCCCACCCAACAAAGGCAGAAGCAAGCAACTGCAACAGAGACCTGATGGCCCACAAAGTAAATATTTATAGCCTGACCCTCTGAAGAATGCACTTTCCAACTTCTGCCCTAAATCTATAACATCCCATCATAGTTTAGTTTGGTTACCAAAAAAAAAAACTAGCCTACTAATTGATGAAACAAAAGAAAGTACATTTTCTATTACCAAAAGTCTTTGATTCCAAAGAATCGAGCATAAAAAACTTGCAGGTGACAACCCCTACTGGAGGCCTATCGCACTCTAGCTTAAGCTCTAGTATACAATAAAAATGCCCAAACTGAAAGAGATGCCAGTAACATCTATCAATGACTCTTCTCAACTCGGTTGGCTAAAAAACCAAACCTAATTTTCACATAAGAGTCAATAAAAAAAGAGCTTTGATTTAAAAGGAGCTTCTCTAAAACAAACATGCTATAACTTGTCTATTCTAAAAGACAGTTGATACCTGCATTTTGTAATTGTAATCCTAATAAAAGACAAAATACTCCTGAGACCTAACCGCAATAAATTCTAGCAATACAGAAAAAAGTGAAAACCTTAAAGAACAAATGAGAATACAGAAAATTGTGTCTAAATGTCCTCCACATAGACTGGTAAACAATTCCTATCAGTTCAAAAGCAGACAAACACCCGTGCTCTGAAAAATTAAATGAAGTAGAAACCTGCCCCTCCTTTGCTGTGGGAGGACTGTTTAGTTCCATGAACCTGAAGAGTAGTTTGCATGTAATAAAAAATTAATTGCTAATCTTCTAACTCAGCCGCCTCCGCGAACAAGATAGTATTGTGTTGCAGCCTCAGAAGTTAAATGCTTCCTCTCCCAAGTAATTACTGCTCTTCCACTACCTTACAGAGAGCCTCCTCCCACTAAAAACCAAATCCCAGAACCTGCTAGGAGGTGCTTGGCTCCAAACAAAGGCAAGTAGGTCAGCCCTTCAGCAAGCAGAAGGCCCTTCTTGCCAAAGTTCAGCTGGGAGTTATCAGGTCTAAAAGAGACGCCATCAGTTGATGGGCTTCATGCCCATGCGTGTGCTGAGTTCTTCTCAGGCTAAATGGATGGGCAGCTCCCCAAGAGAATCCTTGTAAGTGCCAGCATTGAGCTAATCAGCTCACAAAGAGTAGGACCCAGCTGCATGGCACCATGTGGCAAGCCAGATGGATGGAGGTTATTGAGGGCAGAGCCCACCATGCTCAAGAACCAGCCAAGCAACACAGTTATGGCACCACATACGCAGTGCATGACCTTGAGCCAGTCAGCCCCTCTCAGAATCCCTGAGTCTGCCTCCCCTAGGCAGAGGTAATAGAGCTGATCTAGCTTAATCCAGAGTGGTAAGAAGGAGCAAATAAGACACTAATTATGAATGGGCTTTGTAAACTATACAGTAGCTCTCTAGATCAATCACAACCTTGAACGATGCCATCCTGCCAGCAAAGTGAAGCCCCTCTTCAGAACAGGGACTGTCCTTAAAAATATGAAAGCTGAAAGCTGTTGTATGCTACCTGCTTGCACACCAGAGAAAATGTCTGGCCTTCATTCCCACCAGTATCATTCACATTCTACAAGGACACAACAGGTTTGTCTCCAACTTCTGTAGCATTTTCCAACTCACCAAGTCTAAGGAGGCAGGCCCTTCTGTTTTATTTGTCTGAAAGCTGTCTGAGCACACTACACAGGCACAGACTGTGCTGTGCTCATCACTTATCCCCAGAGTTAGCTAAATGCCTGACAAACAGCAGGTCTTCAAATAAATGTTCAAAGAATGAATAAACAAATGAGTTTTTCCAAAACCACTACCAAAAGAAGCCATAATCAGAGGGAACAGGAATTTACCAGAGGAGAAAAGAAAAAGGGGGAAAGAATCTAGCCTTGAACACAAAACATCTCCAGACATCTGAAGGCCTCCAGCCAAGACCCCTTGCTCACCAGCACAGCACATTTCAACTCTAATTGCAATAACAACTCAACTACCACCACTGCTCCAAGCTGGCGAAGCTCTCCTCTGACCATGGGGAATACCAACTGCCCCCCCACCACCACCGCAAGGCTGGAACCTACACCAACACAGACAACCCCAGCAAATTCCTCTTGCAGGACCCCACCAAGCAGCCAGGGCCTCCTTATTCAGTGAACCCAGGGAGGGGGCGGCGCCTGTGGCTCAAAGGGGTAGGGTGCCAGCCCCATATGCCAGAGGTGGCAGGTTCAAACCCAGCCCGGGCCAAAAAAAAACTGAAAAAAAAAAAAAAAAGAGAAAAGAACAGAAAACTCCCCTGAAGATGTCTATGAGAGTAATTCAAGGCAAGGAGGAAAATACTGCCAAACAGTTCATGGTGAAATCTTCTTGCCTTCTCCTGAACTCCTAAGCAGCTCAGTCCTCACTGTACTCAGGC
>CAUYON010082885.1:0-10855 GCA_963573935.1 Arctocebus calabarensis
AGTCCCAGCTACTTGGGAGGCAGAGGCAGGAGACTCGCTTGAGCCCAGGAATTGGAGGTTGCTGTGAGCTGTAATGCCATAGCACTCTATCCAGGGTGACAGGCGAGGCTCTGTCTCAAAAAAAAAAAAGAGGTCAGTCACAAAAGGCCACATACGATATGATGCCACTTATATCACACGTCCAAGGTCGGGTGCAGTAGCTCACACCTGTAATCCCAGCACTCTGGGAGGCTGAGGTGGGTGGATTGCTTGAGCCATGAGTTCGAGACCAGCCTGCGCAAGAGTGAGACCTTGTCTCTACAAAAAAATGGAAAAATTAGCTGGGCATGGTGGTACATATCTGTAATCCCAGATACTCAGGAGGCTTAGACAGAAGGACTGCTCAAGCCCCAGAGTTTGAAGTTGCTTTGAGTTATGCTGATGCCACTGCATGGTACCCAAGGCAAGAGAAAAAAGAAAAGGAAAACAGTTGAGAATTTACGTTATGTGTATTTTTTTTTTTGAGATAGAATTTCATTCTATTGCCCCAGGCTAGAGTGCTATAGTGTCAGCCTCAAACTCCTAGATCAGAGCAATCCTCCCGCCTCAGCCTCCCAAGTAGCTGGGACTACAGAGGCCTGCCACATTGTTCAGTAATTCTGCTATTTTTAGAAGAAAGAGGGTCTCTTTTTTGCTCAAGCTAATCTCGAACTCCTGAGCTCAAGGGATTCTCCCACCTCGACCTCCCAGAGGACTAGGATTACAAAAATGAACCACCTTGCCTAGCCAAATTTTATGTCATATGTATTTTACCACAATCAAAAAAGCCATATAGGGGCGGCGCCTGTGGCTCAAAGGGGTAGGGCACCGGTCCCATGTGCCAGAGGTGGCGGGTTCAAACCCAGCCCTGGCCAAAAACAGCAAAAAAAAAAAAAAAAAGCCATCTAAAACTTGTCTTTTTGGTTGTTTAGAAATATAGTTAAAGAAGGTGTCCACTATATCGCAGTGTCCCCTTTAGACAACCAAGGGGAGAAATGCCTCTGGGGTCCCTATTCCTGACAAATACCAGATACTGAAAACTAATTACCTTGGCCCTTATAAGTGAGATCTGACCTTGCCTCAGCTGCTGGAAAGCACAGAAAATTCACAAGCCGCCTCTCGCAAGTACGCAGGAAACCACAGGCTGCGTTCACGGATCCAAACTCCCTCTCCTTTCCTTGTCTCCTTCCTCTCTGTTTTGTGCTACTGTGTCACTTGTACTTGTTGAGCTTTCACCAAAACTCTTACAGAATCAAGAACAGCATCAGATACATGTCAAACAGATGCCAAGTCACAGCTAATAACATCTAAGAAGATGTTTACATCTTCTAATCCAGTAATTTCCTAAGGAAACAGTTCAAGTGCAGATAAAAGCTCTCTCTATAAAGGCACCTGTGGTCAGGTGTGCCAATAAATGGATGTCACTAGATGGCCTACATCGGGGAAATGGTTTAGTAAATGAGAACTTATCATGACAATGGAGCATTATAAAGTCATTTGAACTGGTGATGATGAAGACCCCAGAGATGTGGGGAAATGCTTAAGGGGGAACGTTCAATGAGAAAAGCTGGCAGTGCTGTGGGCTGGGACCCAAGCAGGAGAGAAAAAGATGAGATGGCTACATTAGCTGTCAACATTCTGGATGTTTTGTTTTTTTTTTTTAAGTTGTCATATTTTCTATCTTTTTAGTTCCAAAATCCAAATTCACCAAAGGTAGTATCAGGTTTGGAAAACAGAAAGGCCAGGGCAGACTCAGGCTACACAGAGCTGTCAAAATGGTGACATTGCCTGAGATCTCCTGGGGCGAGGTCCTCTGCCACAGAGCTCATGGGGGACACAGGAAAAGAAGGCAGCTAACATGTGCTCGGGTTAAAGATAGAAAAAGCAGAGTTATGGTGGTTCAGAGGGTTCCTTATAGAAACTCTCCTGGAGAAGGTGACAGGGACCCAGGCTCTGATGCCAGAGAATAGGGAAAACAGTCCTGGAGGGAGAGATGGCACAGTCAGGCTGCAGGGAAAGCAAGTTTGTATGGCTGGATCTATGTGATGAAGAGAGGTCACAGTTAACCCAGGAAGCTGGGGGCCCATCTGCAGAAGACAGAGATGGGTCTAACCCCATAATAATAACAGCTACTGGCCTCTCCACACAGCTAAAGCTTAGAAACTGTTGGTAATTTGCTTTCACCCAGATCTGTGCAAAAAAGTAGAATTCAGCACTGAATCTTTTTGCCTCTGAACCACACTGCTGCTTCCTGAGGAGGGCCCCCAGCTTGCACCGTGGGCTTCTGTTATCTGCAGAGCCATGCTAGTCTCTGGCTTCCTTGGTTCATGGCTTCTGGTTGTTTTCTTGGTAGGGATTCCAGAATCTACCCCAGGAGTCTGTGAAGCAGCAGCAGAAGACCTGAGAAGTGAGTGTGTGACTGTCTAGAGTGCCTGGTACAGCAACGGCAGGGGGCACTGAAGTGGGGGATGCCATAAGAATGGCTGAAGACAGGAGTGAGCAGAAAGACTGCCTGTAAAAATGGAGAAAAGATACCGGGATCAGATAAGGGGTGTGCAGAAAAGGGGAAGAGTGGGCTGGACGGGGATGCTACTGCCTCTCCATTCATGCGTCATCCCCATCCTGCAAACATGATGTGAAGGCCTGGCCTGCAGGGTGGTGCGAGTTATGCCCGGCTTGGTTCTTAGAGAGCCTCATTAATGCAAAACTCCCTGCAAGGCAAGACTCATTTCCCCATAAAAATAAATCCACAGTGGGAGGAGGCGATGTTCCCTCTGGGCAACCACCGCAGCATATTATTGTTGCTTTCTGCCTTCTCAGCATGACCTCTAAAATTCTGAAGAATCACCCCCAAATTGACAGCTAGACCTCATGGAGGCAGACGCGTGGCTTCAGTCCAGTGTGTCATGCTGTTTTGTGCAATATCACACTGGCATTTCTTATCAAAGTTAATGACTTGAGGCACGTTTCTCAACCTTGGTGCTACCCCTCAATGAAGGGGTGGACGTATTGAAGGATTTTTAAATTGTTTTAAATTATTACAACAGTGAGTTTTAGAATTGCAATATAAGAGCCACCAAAATCCAGGGCAGGTGTGATGCTGCGTGTAACCAAGACACCCCACCAGGCACTGGCAGAGAACGGGACGGGCCTGTATATTTCTGTTCTCAGCTGACGTGGCGCCACCACGTGGCAACAGCGATAAACGCCAGGTCACAAAGCTGCCAGGGACCAGAACTCCAAAGGGGACATCTTTTTTTTTTTTGAGACAGAGCCTCAAGCTGTCACCCTGGTAGAGTGCTGTGACATCACAGCTCACAGCAACCCCCAATTTCGGGGCTCAAGCGAGTCTCCTGCCTTCACCTCCCAAGTAGCTGGGACTACAGGCACCCACCACAATGCCCGGCCATTTTTTGATTGCAGCCGTCATTGTTGTTTGGCAGGCCTGGGCTGAATTCGAACCTGCCAGCTCAGGTGTATGTGGCTGGCGCCTTAGCCTGTTGAGCCACAGGCGCTGAGCCCAAAAGGGGCATCTTAATTACTGCATTCCAGACCTTGGGAATCTTGATGTTCCCAATGAGTTTTTTTTGTTTTTGGTTTTTTTTTTTAATGGCAAGATACATTATTTGAAATGTAGCTCAGAAATATTTTTCAAATTCAAGTACTTAGAATCTACATGAGACAACCAGACTGTGAGCTCTGTGCCAGGCTAGGGGCCTGGAAGAGGGGGCAGCAGGCCTGGCCCCACCCTCAGAGCCAACCAAGGGATGAGGCCATCCCAGCCAAGGGAAAGTGCTATGGCAGCAGAAGAACGGGGGTTGAGGAGCCCAGGGGCCAGCTAACCCTGACCTTGTGCAAGGATGGCAGTGTTTAGAGAAGACCTCCAGGAGGCAATGACAAATTGTAACCAGAAGGCTGGATGATTCGGAGGTAGGCAGAGACAAGACAGAGGAGCAAGGAAGAGCCTGGGACATCCTGGGAAGGCTGAGCAGTGCTGGGAGGCAGGGGGGGAGCATGCCAGAGCCTCACATGCTTGGAGGGTGCAGGTAGTGGCAGCAGCCAGTCACCAAAGGCCTCATAGGCCCCGCTAAGGTGCCCAGAGAGTGACACTGCAGCTATGCATAAGACAAAGGTTCTCCTAGCTGCTGCGATGGATGGGGGTGCACAAGACAGGCTAACTGTCCAAAAAGTGCTTACCCTTCATTCATGACCCCTCGCCCTCTTCACATTTCATTTGATTTGTAGGAGAAAGTGGGGCCACAGGCTCCAGAATGAGAGGATCACCTGACCATGCATTTTGGGTAAGAAAAAGGGTAAGTTAGAGCAGGAGGCCTACCGCCCCCGAGCACAGCAGCCTTCCCCCTTCCTATTACTATTATTCTGAGTAACTGCACTGGCGACAGGGGCATGGCAAGCACTAGGTCTTCCGGATTGGGACTACAGGGGGGAGGCCAGTCTTTCAGCTTGTCAAAGGAACCAGGCATTGTACACACACTCACCAGTTCATTAGATGTTGTCATGGTAATACCATCAGGTGGGTCTGTCCCCTTTTACCGAGATTACTAGAGAGTGACTGGCTCCAAACTGTGTGTGAGTGACTAGCCAATCCACGGTTGGCCAAAGTGTCCTCAATCACTCGTGGACATGGGTCATGACAGGGACTTAACACAGCTCATGACCCTATCTTCCCTTTATCCTCAGCACCTAACACACAGCCTGATATGCAATATACAGCAGGTGCTCAATAAACACATATTAGATGAATCGTATGAGCAGCACCTGCTCTCCTAGACGAGCCCAGCCTGCCCTGCCAATGTGGAATGATGTGGGATAGTTCAAAGTGCACAGAAGAAATATACCACAGGTGCCCGTGACACTGGCTATGGATACGGTGCCCCTTGGATGACCTGGAAAGTTCTGTGAGATAACAACACCCACTTGTCTGGCAGATCAGGCTATGGGGTGCAGGTAGTGGCAGCAGCCAGTCATCAAAGTCTTTATAGGCCCTGCTAAAGTGTCCAAAAGTTCCAGCCCCTGGAGAGCCCAGGGTACAGGGGACTCCTTGGGACAGAATTTCTAGTGTTCCCAACATTCCTGTCATGACCCATAAGCCAGGGAACCCAATGTTTCCCTCTCTTCTCTCTTTTTTTTTAGTTTACAAGAAAATCAGTTAACAGTAAATAGGAGTTAGTTTTAAAATCAAGACTAAAATAATCCTTAAAATATTCCTCACATCCCCTGGACCAGGGGTCTTGGGAATTCCAATCCTTAAAGTCTCTAGTTTCTCTATGGAATTCGGCTGTGGCCTCCCTTTCCCTGTGAAAGTGGAGAAGGCATGTAGCTGATGGACACAAGCTGGGGGAATGACAACAAGAAAAATAAAAAGGGCTTTTTTTCTCTCTGCTTTGTGTGAGTTTTGCCAAGTCTCTGGAGCTGACATTGCCAAAGTTATATGAGCCCCTGGTGCTACTGTGCCATGAAACAGAGTGCATGGGGCTGAGGCTTACCCAGGCTGTGTGTGGGCCCCTGACTGCCTGGAGGGATCCCAAGGACTTTGTGCACAGCCAGAGAAGGAAGCAGGCGGTGGCTCCTTCCCCACCAGATCTGTCCACCGTGAGGCTGAGGAGATGCTTACCCCCTCCACAGGCCTGGATGAAGAAGAGCTTGGGCTTCCCACCCAGGCTGGGACAGGCAGTCCCATTGAAAATGTTCACAATTCTTTCGAGGGACACAGGACATCCATCTGTGCCATAGACAGCCCCTGGAAACTGGCGGTGACTGGCCTAGAAGAACGAGAACCCTAGTTACAAAACAAGTTAGAGTAGGAAGGACTTCAGCAGCCTGTTCAGAGGTTTTGTGAGGTAGGACAAAAGGATTCAGAAGGTCCCAGCCAGAGACACGAAAAACTGCTTTGGACAGAGGAGGGTGGCTAAGGATTGCTAGAGAAGGAGCCAGAACAGCATCTATTCTGGGCATTTCAAACTCATTTGTCTCTAGGGGTCAGATGGCCCAAGTCCAGCATACCAGCCAGCTCCCTCTAGACCAGGTTTTCTCCAAGCGTGGCCCTGTGCCAGAAGCATCAGCATAACTTGGGAACTTGTAAGAAATGAAATTCTCAGGATAGGTGTGCTGACTCACCCCTGTAATCCTAGCACTCTGGGAGGCCAAGGCAGGTGGATTGCCTGTGCTCACGGGTTTGAGACCAGCCTGAGCCAGTGTGAGACCCTGCCTCTGGGTGACTGTAGTCCCAGCTACTTGGGAAGAGGCAAGAGAATCTCTTTAGCCCAAGAGTCTGAGGTTGCTGTGAGCTATAATGCCAAGGCACTCTACAGAGGGCAACAAAGTGAGACAGAGTCTCACAAAGAAAATGCAATTCTCAGACCCAACCAGACCTCCTAAATCAACAATCCAGGAACCTCTGATGCAGCCAATGTCCACCGCTTGGAAGTCAAGTCTGCTCAAACTCACGTGCACAGGAATCACCTGGGGATCCTGGATTTGAACCCGCCAGCTCAGGCGTACGTGGCTGGCGCCCTAGCCCATTGAGTCACAGGCGCCGAGCCTGCTTTGGTATTTTTTTTAAGACAGAGTCTCACTCAGTCACCCTGAGTAGAATGCTGTTTCATCATGGCTCACAGTAACCTCACACTCCTGGGCTCAAGCCATCCTTTTGCCTCCGCCTCCCAAGTAGCTGGTACTGCAGGCACCCACCATAACACATGGCTAGTTTTTCTATTTTTAGTAGACAAGGTCTCGCTCTTGCTCAGGCTGGTCTCAAACAACCAAACCCAGGCAATCTACTTACCTTGGCCTCCCAGAGTGGTAAGATTACAGGCATGAGCCACTGCACCTGGCCTGTTAGTTTGTTTTTTGAGACAGAGTCTCACTTTGTCTCCCAGGCTAGAGTGCCATGCTGTCATCACAGCTCACAGCAACCTCAAACTTCTGGGCTCACATGATCCTCCTGCCTCAGCCTTCTGAGTAGCTGGGACTACAGGTGCCTACCACCATGCCCAGCAAAGTTTATCTTTTTTTTTTTTCAGAGACAGGGTCTCCATCTTGCTCAGTCTGGTCTCAAACCCCTGGCCTCAAGCAATCCTCCCATCTCAGCCTCCCAAAGTGCTAGGACTACAAGCACGAGCCACTGTGCCAGGCCAAAGTTTGCCAATTTTGTGGCAATTTTGTGGCCTAGTGGACGACAGGCCCCTGCTTGTGACTGCTGACCTGTCCAACCCTTCTACTTAAAAGATGAGAAAGCTGAGGCCTGGGAACGGGTAGGGACTTGACCGTAATAACCCAGCACATTAGTGGCCAATCCCTAGGTATGTCCAGCGTCTGAATCCTACCCAGCACAACACTACCTAGAACAACGCCTCACAGGACAGGGGCAGGAGCTGAACGCTATGCCTGCCTCAGAACAAAATCCAGGGACAGGAGCTTGGTGAGCAGACCTTGTCCCCTCTTCTGTCTCCCAGATGGCTTCTCCAGGACACCAGCCACCAGGGAGGATGCTGCTAACTCCTCAGAGGACCAGATGGCTCTCGAGAAAACAGTAAGTGAACAGGGCCCCACATATCCCCAACTCTTTCCCACAAAGCCAAGGGTGTTTTGGACACAGGAGGGGATGGGGCTCCTGGACAGCATCTGGGCACAGCCTCCCCCCCACACCTGTCGGAGGAACAGGGCAGAGTGGAAGGAGGACTCCTACCTGACAGCCGTGCGAGAGGATGACCACCACACAGCAGTCCAGAGAGCTGTGGTCCCGCTGTGCCAGCTCCACTAAAGCCAGGACCATTTTCTAGGAGGAAAGGCTGCAGTGAGCCAGGAGACTGACGGATTTGCAGGCAGTGAAGGGGCCCTGAGAGCTGGATGATGGGGGCTGAGGGCACCACAGCCCAGCCCCTCCTGAGGTCGGCCTCCCTGACTTTCCAGCTGAGCAAGGGCCGGGCTGAACCATCCGTTCCAAAGGCCCAGGCAGAGCGCTTCCTCCGCTCCCCGAGGCTGGCACTGAAGTGACGAGAGTCACTGGTCCCAGCAGCCGCCATTTGCAGGGAGAAGGTGCTATGCTGGGCACGGTTCATCTAATCCCCACTAAAGGGTGGGTATTAGTCTTGCTTCCTGGTCACAAGAGAAATAAGAGGTCGCCCCCAAGTGGCCGAGAGAGCCAGTCGTTGCTGAGTCAAACTTGACCTGCAAACACCAGGTCAAACTGTCTCCCATGGTCGCCTGGGGAATCAGCAGGCTTCTGGGGTCCCTCACACGACACATCCCCAGGTGCCCCCGACAGTCAGTGACGGTACCTTGGCAGTCAGGTTGCACTTCACCTCCACCGAAAAATGCAGTAAGCAGAAGCGGCGCCGCAACTTCTCACAGTCAACGTGGGAGCCGGTGCGGGTGCTGAGCCCCGACTCCGGGCAGAAGTTCACGTTGTTGATAATGAGGCAGTGGCCACAAGGGTCCGCGTCCAGGACGTACGCCTGTCCAGCACAGGGACCAATGTAAACCCAGGGCCTCACTGCACTCCCCCGGAAAGGACGCCACCCCCTGGTCTGACTAATGGGGTTAACAGTCCAGAGAGATGGGACAAAAGAAGGGGTCTGCCCTCCCACAGCAAAAGTCGCAGGGTCTCCGCTCCACATTCCAGGCAGAAGAGAACCCTTGAAGGTCAAGTAAGTAAGGAGGAGCTGTCCCACTAAACTCTGCAGAGAACAGACGCCCGTAGGATTCAGGGACGGGAGCTGCTAGCTTGGAAATCCAACAACTCAAACATTCACCCCAAAGGATCTTACGGATCACCGAGGGCAGGGCACAACTGAGACCGTGTGGTCAGTTCTGCCAGCAGACATGCCCAGGCCAACCCTCAGAGCACCCGAGGGTGCCTCCTCCCAGTTTAAGCCCAGTGTCTCCCAGTGGCCTGTTCTTTTTGTTTCTGGTACTTATCACTGCTTGTATTTACATATTCATTTGCCTAACCTCTCTCTCCCCTGCTAGAGGGAAGGCTGTGCTCCAGGGAACCCCCAAGAGTCCAGGGTCCTTGTGAATGAGAGCAGGATGACTTGGGCTGAGGGCACCACAGCCCCGCCCAACCCCTACCCCTCCTGAGGTCTGCCTCCCTGACTTTCCAGCTGAGGAAGGGCAGGGCTGAACAATCTGGGGAGGTGGGAAGGCTGGGACTGGACCCCACTCCCCAGCAAGGCTGGGCTCCTTTGGCTCCAGACACAGCTGCAGGGAAGGGCCTGAGGAGTGAAGATGGAAGGGCCTAGAGCCCAAGAAGCTGGCCCCCAAATCACACAAAGACTCACATTTCCCCTCAGTGTCTCAGGAGCACCTGGAGAGACAGAAAGAGGGAAACATGAATGTCACAATCCAACAGGGGAAGTGCAAGGGACTCTGTGAGGACAGCCCCCACAAATGGGAACCTGGGGCCCCTCAGGCTCTGCTGGTGGGACAGTGAAGCAGCAAAGCCACCATGGACAACTGTCTAGAAGTTTCTAATAAAGTTAAACACACATCTACCCTCTGGCAATCAAGTGTACCCTCAGGTATAAATCCAAGAGAACGGAATAGACATGGCACAAAATATGAGGGAACTGGCCAGCAAGGGTCACTGAGGCCTTATTCATAATACTCAATCCAGGAACAACCAATCCCACAACAAGTTAATGGATAAATAAATTGTGATTCAGCCACAGAAAGGAAATAGCTACTGACACATGCAATGCTACTGATAACCTTGAAAATATGATGCTGTGTAAAAAAAAAGTCAGACATTATTTTTAAAAAAATTGGTTCATCTTACACAGTTAAAAAAAAAAATCCAGACCTAGAAGAGTATAGACAGTGTGATTCTCCTTATATGAAATTCCAGAAGAGAAAAGGGGAAATGAAGTTCCAGGAGAGCAGATGCTGGCTGTCTGCAGAGTCCATGGGGCCCGGCCCACAGTAGGTCTTCAAGAAATATTTGCAAAATGAATAAATGAGTAAAGATGGTCATTTTCCTCCAATATCAAAAGAGTTTTCGGGCAGCACCTATGGCTCAAAGGAGTATGGCAACAGCCCCATATGCCAGAGGTGGTGGGTTCAAACCTAGCCCTGGCCCAAAACTGCAAAAAAAAAAAAAAAGAGTTTTCATTTCAATTAGCAGGAACTCAACTGGCCACCAGCCCATAAGGTCATAAGGTATTTCTCCTTTTTTTATTTTTTATTTTTTTGAGACAGAGTCTCACTTTGTCACCCTCAGTAGAGTGCCATGGCATCACAGCTTACAGCAATCTCCACCTCTTGGGCTTAGGCGATTCTCTTGCCTCAGCCTCCCGAGTAGCTGGGACTACAGGCACCTGCCACAATGGTCAGCTATTTTTTTGTTGTTGTTGTTGCAGTTTGGCCAGGGCCCAGTTCAAACCTGTCCACCCTCGGTATATGGGGCTGGTGCCCTACTCACTGAGCCACAGGTACTGCCCTATTTCTCCTTTTATAACCAAGAACACAATGGCAACCTTCAAGTTGTGGTGAAGCCTGTACTTGTGTCACAACAATAGTCCCTTTCCTTGATTAAAATAGATCTAGACCTCCCACTGAGAACTATTTTTGCCAGTTTTAAAAGCCATACCAGGGGGCCGGGCACAGTGGCTCACGCCTATAATCCTAGCACTCTGGGAGGTCAAGGCAGGTGGATTGCTTGAACTCACTGGTTCAAGACCAGCCTGAGCAAGAGCAAGAACCCCTGTCTCTAAAAATAGCTGGGCATTGTGGCAGATGCCTGTAGTCCCAGCTACTTGGGAGGCTGAGGCAAGAAAATCGCTTGAGCCCAAGAGTTTGAGGTTGCTGTGGTCTATGA
>CAUYON010082886.1:0-11381 GCA_963573935.1 Arctocebus calabarensis
CCTGCCATGAGCATGGTATGTTTTTCCATTTGTTAACATTTTCAGCTATTTCTTTTCTTAAAGTTTCATAGTTCTCTTTATAGAGATCTTTCACATCCTTTCTTAGGTAAACTCCCAAATATTTCATCTTCTTTGGCACTATTGTGAAAGGAATAGAGTTCTTGACTATTTTTTCCGGCTTGGCTATTGTTGGTATATATAAAGGCTACAGGTTTATGGATGTTCATTTTGTAGCCTGAGACAATGCTATTTTCGAGAGGGCTGAATGTTGTCTGGAGTCTTAGGAGATAGCCTCTAAATCCAGGAAATTTTCTAAGTGATGAAAGTGGTTTTGTTATTCACAGTGGGTTCTTTGAACCACATCTGATAGTTTATGCTGAGGAGAACCACATATTGTTTGATTCTGTTTCTACTAAATGTCTAGAATAGGCAATTCCAAAAAGACAGAAAATAGGCTATGACATTGGGTAATGCCTGGTCATGCCAGAAAGATCAAACAAGTTATTAGAGAGTTAAGGATTTGAACTTTGTGATACTAGCCCCACTTCTGAGGAGGGAAGAGGAGGAGTTGGAGATTATGTTCAATCATGTGAGCAATGATTCAATCAATCATATCTACATAATGAAGCCCCGGTAAAAATGCTGGACACCAAAGTGTACATGTATTGTAACACCTCGAAGTTGGGAAGGTAACATGTTCCTAATGGTGATGGAAACTTCACCTTTAGAAATCGCCCCCTCCCCCAGATGACACCCTGCTTCTCTTCCTTTGGCTGGTTATAATTTGCATTCCTTTATTATGATATAACTATAATGACCAATATAATGTTTTCCCCAATTCTGTGAGTCATTCTAGTGAGTTATCAGACCTGAAGATAATCATGGGAAACCCCTCTAATTTGTAACTAGGTGATCTGTGAGGGAGCCCTAGGGACCCCCAGATTTATGACTGGTGTCTGAAATGACAGCCATCTTGGGAGGGAACTAATCTCTTTGACTGCATAGTTTGTCTAAATTCTTTTGCAAATCATATATCATAAAATTCACTATTTTAAAGTATTATTCAGTTGTGTGAATCATCACTAAATTAATACTTCAGAAGATGTTAACCTCCCCTAAAAGGTTCCCTTTAGCCATTCTCCATTCCATCTTTTCTCTCACTCCCTACCCCATAACAACCACTAGTACATTTTCTGTCTTCATAGAATTTCCTATTCTGGACATTTTATATACATGGGATCAAAAATACAAGACTGCTGCCTCTGGCTTCTTTCACTGAGCATAATGTTTTAGAGGTTCATCCATGTTGTAGCATGGATCAGACATCATTCCTTTTTGTGGCTGGATAATATTCCATTTTGTGGTCATACATGGTAGAGCTACTAGAGCTGACCACCTCCCTCCACTGATCACCTCCTTATGTTGACCTAATTGTCATAGATCAGACATGGACCACATGTGCGTAATCAGTACAGCAGGCCTAGTTCCTTGTGTTGACCACCTTCGTGTTGACCAGTTTGTTCCAGTCTCTTGGGTGGTCAGCTTTCAGAAGCTCTACTGTACTTTGTTTATACATCAACTGTTGAACATTTAGATTATTTCCATTTTTTAGCTATTTTGAATAGTGCTACTATCAACATTCATGTACAAGTTTTTGAATAGACATGAAGAGGATAGAAAAAATGTACATGCATTTTAAGAAAGGAAAAAATTATATTAAAATTGTAATAGTATATACTCATGATAAAAGATGAATAAAGTCATATTTAAGCACCTCTTGTAATCACAGAAGTCAAACATGACTTGAACATTACAATTTTAATATAGTTTTTTCATTTCTTAAAAAGTGTAATCATTTTTTGATGCCCTCTGTATATTCTCAGTGCTGTTAGCTATATACCTAGTAATGGGTCATCTGTGGTAATTCTGTGCTTAACTTTTTGAGGAGTCAGCAAAATGTTTATTAAAGTGGCTGCCTTGTTTTACACCCCCAACAGCAATATATGAAGGTTCTATTTCTCCACAATTCCTCCAATACTTGCTACTATCTGTAAAGTAAAAAATTGCAAATATTATGTGAACTAGTATTTATTTGATCCTTTCCATCTTTTATAGCACACTATGAGGGGAATACAAAGAAATATAAATGCATAACTTCTCCTTTAAGGGTTTTAAAACTTGTTTGAAACTATATTTTGCTTATGAGAAACACTGAATAAAATGATAGTGCCCTCTGCACTCTATTCTCTGATTCATCCGTCCTGAGGCCATACTTCCAGACTGCATCTCCTATGCCTCTATTGGGGCAGCTAATAACTTTATGCAACTTAGGTTTTCTGGTCCAAGGTGTGTACCAATTGACATCACAGTGCTAGCATCTTGATTTGCTACTAGTCCTGGTATCCTTTGCATTATTAAACAGGAAGGTAGATGAAGGGCAATACTTAGCTCCAAAGATAAGTAAGTAAACCTAGACTGCTATGGTCCTTCCTTCAACTCTAATCTTCCATGAATATTAAAAGGGTGGATCATCAGGAATGGTCGTGCTTCAGACAAGAGTGTATTTCTTTGTCAGGGAGGCTATCTATCATTTTGGAATCATGCAGTGTAATAAGCCATCTGTTTACCTATAAGCATGACTGCTATTGAGTGTACCTGTCCTTAGTGTTTGTATCACTCCACGACCTTCCCACAGCCAGTGCAGAGGGAATTATGTCAGCCTGCTCTCGGCATCATGTTGAAAGCTTCTCACTAGTAGAAAATTTGTGTCTATAAGCATGGGTTCTTTTTAATTTTTTTCAATGCTTATAGATTATGTATGATGCTTTTGACCAAACGTTTGATTTACTTGTTCTACTTAGATAAAAATCTTAATACTTTTAGTAAAGATGAATTAGTATTTGAAGAGAAAAGAAACTTGAAAGGTAAAGCCATCTTTATTAAATTATTTTAAATAAGATTGATTTGATTAATCTTTCACATGGTCTAGAATTATTCGAACTAATTTTGGTGGACTTTCCTTTTCTGCTCCGAGTACAAAAACTTGAAGCCAAACGTGACATAATTTGCCATAGAAATAAAGTTACTGCATTAATTCCAATCAGGCAACATCTTATTTCATGGGAGTCACAGAGAGGTATTCATGAGAACTTATAAACATTAGTACCTACTGAGAGTTATACTGACAAAAAGTTGCATGTCATAAGTAAGGAGAATGTGCTCTGAGGGAGGTGAGAACATCTAAAGCTGTAATTAAGGTTTTCGGGAAGTCATCTCAGGGAGGCAGGGTGGAATGGATACATATGCAATTTAGCCATCTGAAATCTCAGTACTTCTGCTTACTGTGTAGGAAGCCCATAGAAATAGATGGTTTCAGTCATGAAAGCATGAAATAAGCTGAATACCAGGTCATGGGCAGGGTTATTTGTCTCCACCTAGTAGCCAACTGATCTCAGCCAAACAGACATAAGCATCGTTCACCTCTTGGGCAAATTGTTTCTCCACAATGTGGGAATTCCTTAAGTCTTATTAATTCATCTGTCTAGATTGTGGAATTCTGTTTAAATCTGACTTTGTTCTGAGAGATGAAGGTACTTTCAGTGTTCCAACAAAGCCTACCTAATAATTAGACCTTGGACTGTAGCGAGTTCACCTTGTGTGTCTGGTGGGAGCCACTGTGTGGTCTTCATTTGGTGACATTGGATCTGATTTTACCTCCCTGAGATTCGCAGCAAGACACAGGGCACTGCCAGGAAACATGGAGCGGCTAGGCAAGTGGGCCTCTGTACTGCTACCTGATGAGTTCTGCTCTCGTTCCTCAACCTCAGGTTCTTTTGCTCACCTGATAATGCATTTCTGTTGGTTTTCACAATCTTTCAGGAAAAGATGCTGAAGCGGGTCTTGTCAACATGTAAATGACCAATAACATCTTACAATGCCATTTTGCTACACTCACTTTTTAATACTCTGGCCTGGAAGAAGTTTAGACATCATCAAGCTGTGCACCTTGTGGCGGACACTTTGGGTGCTCACCTCAGTTCATTCGGACTAATCTTCCGCTGGGAGAGTGATGCTTCTCTGCCTCCTTTGCAGCTGGACAAGTTCTGATCACGGTCTAGGAAGCGATGTGTGTCTCCTTGTGAGCCAAAATAGTTTTCCCTGGTGTGAGATACCCCAGCACTCTCTTCCCCTTTGGGGACCACAGAGGAAGTTTCATTTTCATTTATCTGATCAAAATGAAAGTCCTTCCCACAGCCCAGGTCCCTGATAGATTGCACGGAATACAGCAACTTGCTGGGTTTGTATTTGTATTATTTTGTATGACTTTGGGGTATAGATCATACTAAGAAATGAACCATTCTTATGTTCCTTAATTCTGAGAACTCAGTTTAAGTTACCACAGTATAATTTGGACCAGCATGGTTTAATAGCAATATAATGTGAGCTGTGTTGGTAATCATAAAATGTCCAGTAGCCACATTACAAAAGTAAAAAGATCCAGATGAAATTGATTTTAACAATGTATTTATTTAACTTAAAGCATCCAAACCATTTTCATTTAATCATGTAATTATTATGAAGAATCACTAAGGAGGTATCATCCATTCTTTTTTATTATACTAAGTCTTTGAAACCAGATGTTTCTCTCTACAGCCCGTCTCACGCTGAACCAGCCACAGTGCAAATGCTCTCACGCCGCGGGTGGCAATTTCAGTGGTGCTGTGTTAAACAGTGCAGATCTGTACCATCCTTACTAAGTCTATACATTACATAAGTGGCAATTAATAAATAAATTATGGTTCAGGGTCCTGGGGTTATTGTTATGAAATGTAAGGATCCTTTTTTTCATTCATTACCTTTGACTTCTAGTTATTTCTCTTGGCTTTGTATTTCTTCCTAGCTATTTAGGTAACTATAAGGCTGCCTTGGCTGTGTTAATCACAAACTATGGCTCCTCTGCAGGCATGTCAGATTGTGCAGCATACTGTGATGTGAATATATACGGGACATGTTGTTGGGCTGAAAAGGCGACCATAGGGTTAGGTGGTTTTATGCCCCAGCATGTTAGGCTGTTTACTTTGTGGGAAAGGCGGCCAAGTGGTAACATCCTATTCATGCAGGCACCTCCCAGGATATTGACTTTTCATCCATCCGTGCTCTGGAGGTTAAAAGACGAGAGAAAACATGAAAAGATTCATTCAAATACCTGAAACATTACTTTTGATTGCGTTATATATATATATATATACACACACACACGTATACACACACACACATACACATATATATTGTGTATTAGCTCAGAGTCCCTTGGAAGCAGACCCTGAGATGTAATTTAAGTAAAATGGTTTAGTGGGGCTGTGTAGAGAATGGAGAAGTGATACGGGTGGGGAAAGGCAGCAGATAAAGTGAGTGTTGTTAAGCTGCCTGCCACCGTGGGCCCCTGGTGTTTGATCCTGAAAGGAGAGCACAGGAAATGGCCTTGAACAAAGCTCAGAGTCAATCCAGATAAAGGACAAGAACACTGGGAAATTTATATGGCAACTCTTGTGAATTACTAGTTGGTTGCCGGCTGCTCTCATGGGATGTCAGTGCTCTGACTTTCCTGGCCAGCAACACACACAGCCACAGAGATGTCAATGCTCAGCTTTGGAGATCACCCAGACCCATGAGGGTAGGTCTGCTGGGTGTGGGTGAGGCCCTAGAAGGTGCTCTCTGATAGAACCTTCATTTCATGATCAGATGAAGTCATAGTATTACAGAGTCACTGAGGCCTTCACCCACTGCTCACCTGACAGTGCATCTCTGCCAAATACCCTTACACTGTGCACTTTAGGTAAGAACTTGCCAATCACCCTCTCTCCTTGCCTTTTCTACAGCTCTCCTTCCTCCTCCCTCTCACTAGACTGTACTTGTGTTTTTCTTTTGCATGTGCATATAGTTATATATTGGTTTCATATTAGTATTGAGTACATTACATCATTTCCCATTCTTGTGACACTTTACTAAGATGAATGTGTTTCAACTCCATCCAGGTAAATACAAAAGATGTAGTCTCCATCCTTTTTTATAGCTGAATAGTACTCCATGGCATACATATACCACAGTTTCTTAATCCATTCATGACTTGATGAGCACTTGGGTTACTTCCATCTCTTAACAATTGTGAATTGAACTGCAATAAATACTCTAGTGCAAATGTCCTTAGGGTAAAATGATTTTTGTTGTTTTAGGTAGATAACTAGTAACAGGTTTGTGGGATCAAACGGAAGGTCAACTTTTAGTTCCTTGAGAATTCTCCATACTTGTTCCATAGAGGTTGTATTAGATTGCAATTCCACCAGCTGTGCCGAAGTCTTCCTTTGGGGAAAGGGTTCAATTATAACTTGAACCTTATGTTGGAAAAAAGGTTAGGGTTATGGTTAGGGTTAGAAACAAGGTAAGGTTGAAGACATTTGTACTCTCATATCAATCTGAAATTTTAAAAAAAGGTTAAATTGTGGACATAGTGACTTATCACACTAAAATTATTTTAATGTAAATTTCTTACAAATAGGGTATTCTTCTACATTAGAATATACATAGACATTTTACTACTGTGTGATCTTCAAATCCTATTCAAATCAGGTCAGTTGTCCTGGTAATGCCATTTATAACTAAAGCAACTTTGCTTGTCTCATTTAGTTATCATATCTCTGTAGTTTCCAAAAATCTGGAACAGATTCATCAGACTTTCCTCAACTTTCCAGACTCCCCTTGTGGTATTCCTGCCAAAGATACATGACCTGCTTCTACTCGTGAAGAAATGCAAACTGAGAGACACTCTACAGAGTATCTGGTCTGTAACATGCAAAAGAATGTTTGGATGTGGATCATATGATTAGGGTGATATTTTCACTATAAAGGTAATTTTTCTTTTTTGTAATTAATAAATATTTTGTGGAGGGAAAAAAAGAATTACAGAGTTACAGTTGACTAAGCCAGCCAAGGAAGAGCATTTCAGAGGAGAGGTTTAATCCAATGTTATTATAAGGGAACAAGTTTTGAATGTAACAGCTATTCTGCAATGATGAAGCCATGGCTTTAGAGAGAAGCATGGCCTGTGATCACAGAGGAAAAGAAAGGCAGAAACATCACTACAAACAGGCAACAATTTTGCAGCCACCAAGACATAAGTAGGTGAGGACATCTGCTTGTGGGCATCGTGGTGGAGTGGAGTGGCTTCTTAACAGACGGCCCCTGTGCTCTGCAGAGGCTACTCAGGGGTGATTGGCCTCCAGGGACTGACTCACACTCTGGATAGAACAAGTACTTGGCTGGATAGGAGCATGTAATTTGCAAAGGATATTTATTCCTTGATGAAGTTTATAGCATCATCTTAACCAGAGTCATTTCCTACACCTGCCAAAGGACTCCATGATTAGATTAGTGTAACTCCTTGACTTTAGGGACAAAAGGTTAAGACACACTCTAGTCCTAGCATAACACACCTGGAAACTATCTCTCTGGGGAGGGTCCTTTCTCATTCTGGCAAAACTAATTCATCTTATGTTTAAGGCTTAATAATGAATATTGAAAGCATGATACCTAATCTCCTTGTTCCCAAATTCTAAAGATATATTCTATTTGGGAATTGTAGCACCTTATATAAATTATATAAATATGTTTATATTGTTAATCCAATGGAAAGGTAAGCCAATTTTTTCTTTTATGTGTTTCAGACCTAGAAAAATAAACAGAATTCTATGGTCAATTATTCGTCTAGCTACCACTATCTGTAAGTTTCTGGTCACAAAAAAGAGGGCAGAGGTAAGACAAAAATGAAGGAGGTAAGAAACTGTAACTCAAATTTCAGAAGAGGTTACTTCATTCAAAAAGGTATTCTTTGTGATTATCTTATGCGGCACATACAGGGCTAGCACTGGGGATACGCTGGCAAACAAGATAGACGTGAGTCCTGAGCTGGTGGGAAGCAGAGATGAACAAAAAAGAAATTACAAGGTAGTGTGGGTACCTGTGGTGATAGAGCAGCTATACTGTGCCTTAGAAGCTCCGAGGTTATCTCTCTTTGATGATAGTCATCCCAGGGCCAAATGATATAGGGATGTTAGTGTTATAATCCTGCAAAAAAGGGGGGGGGTAACATCCTTCCGTATTCTTAGGATAATAGATTAGCACATGACTAGGAGGCACAGTTTATTTTATTTTATTTTATTTTACTATTTATTTTGAGACACAGTCTAACTCTGTCACCTTGGGAGAGTGCTGTGTCACCATAACTCACAGCAACCTCAAACTCTTGGGCTCAAGTAATCCTCTTGCCTCAGCCTCCCAAGTAGCTAGGACTGCAGGTGCACCTGGTGAGCTTTTTCTATTTTAGTAGAGACGGGATACATTTTAAAAGCCCCAAGCTTGCAGATCAGTTCTTGCCTTGGCACTGAATTCTATTTGCTCAGGTGGCCAGAAACATTCCAATAAGCTGGGACTTTAGACATGCAGACTATTCCTGTAATTGCAACTCTGTGTCATGTTCCAATGAAAAAGAATTAATCAAGAATAACATGAACATATTTTTTAAAAAGGTAAACATGCTCAGGGTGGATGGGGGTGGTGGTGATGTTCTTGCTGGTGTTTGTAGTGACTGTGTCTCCATTTTTCTTCACTTGAGGGTTAGCCAGGCAGGTCTGACAGGCTGGTGGGCAGGTTCTTCAGGAATCTGTTTGCATAAGAGCCTCTTAGGTAAGAACTTTTTTAAGGCAAGAGAGTCGAGCACCGTATACCTTACAGCCAGACAGCAGAAGCAGGGCGATGTGAGCACTGAGTGATGGGAACACATTTGCTTTAGACTCCAGCACAGTAACCAAAAGGGGACTCTTATGTTGGTCATAAGCAGAAAAAAGCTTAAAATAAAATAGGGTAATGCAATTCCATCAAAAATATGTAAGCTGGGGTAAGCCAGCACTCACATATCTAGCTTGAGCATCATGGGGCCTCAGGCATTGGGTGGTATTGAATGGGAGGCTACATTCAATAAAATTCTTTAATAATTTTTTGTATTGATATATAATGGTTGTAAATATTCTTGGGGTACATTTTACATTTTGTTACATGTATACAACATATAATGATCAAATCCTAGTAACTGGAATATCCATCACCTCAAACACTTTTGTGCTGGGAATATTCTAATTCTTGTCTTCTAGCTGTGAATTGTAAAATAAACTACAATATTGTATAAGCAACAAAGTATATGGACTACAATTTCCCTACTGTACGATCAGACACTAGAATTTGTTCCTTCTATCTGTAGTCATGTTCATACTCATGAAGAAGCTTCTCTTCATCTCCACCCCTCCCCCCTTTCCCAGCCTCTGGTTACGAATCTCTTAGCCTCCACAAGATCCACTTTTTTAGCTCCCACACAGGAGGGAGAACATGCAATATTTGTCTTTCTGTGCCTGACTTATTTGATTAACATTATGACCTTGGCATTATGGACCTCCAGCTCCATTCATGTTATTCAGTGGAACCCTACAATGTGTTCAGGAAGATGGCGGAACTTTCTTAACACTAGTGGCTAAGCCCATAGGAGAAACAGCGTGTGGCAAGTGTAGTAGACACAGTCCGTGTAGCTAGATGGATGATAGTAGTCATGGTACCATCACAGACCTGAGTTTCCTGGAGATCTAACAATAGTAGTCATGGTACCATTAAAGATCTGAGTTTCCTGGAGATCTAACAATGGACTCTATGGCCATGTCTCTGAGGACATGGGAGACATGCCCTGGGGACTCCTAAAATCCTTTGGTAACAGAGGGGAGGTTTTACAGGGAATAGAGTTCCTTTTGCCAGCAGGAAAAAGCAAGAGCCAATAAAGGATAAATAAGAACCCAGTCCTCTTTTGTGCTCTGAGGTAGATAAATTCATAGGAAACACAATACAATTTCCCTTTTTCTCTTCCACCTCCTCTTTAATCATCATTATTGTATTTTAGCATCGGTATTTTCAGCATAGAAGGAGGTTTTTACATGTTGCTGTCATTCCAGAGATAAAGGACACAATTTTTACTTTTATTTATTTGTAAAGTCAAGGTAGCACATTGGTAACATTAAAATGAGTGACTCTCAGTTTGAAAGAAACTTTGTCACCTGTATCTTGGCTTTTCTTCTATCTGCGTTCATGTCCTCAGGAGGGTCACAGATTTGACTTAGTAGGAAATGGTGATAGTTGTCAAGCTTCTTTGAGAGCCTTAGGTAGAATTAATGATAAACCTGTTTCTGTTTCCCTATAATCCTGGTGCCATCATGTCTTTGGGGAGAAAATCTGCCACGGCAGGGGAGATGTTATGGGACTGTATACAGTTGCCATTGCCTCCCTGTAGCTCATAACAACTTCATTTTATTTGCTTCCTTTCCACCAGCATTCCTTATCCATTTTGCTATTTTCTTTCCCTATTATTTGATTCCCTACCTCCAACGTTAAGTGTTCCAAATATAATAGATATTGGAATCTAATTCATCCTGGAATTAGGAAATTTCTCTTTTACCCCCTAATTATAGTATAACTCCTTATTTTGAGTAACTTTGCCTAGAACAACTCATAAAAGAGTAATGAAGAGGGCCATTGCTGTGCACTTTAGCCATTTCCTATAGAAAGTGAAAATAACCCATCTGGTTATTGGATTCCTGAGGGACAAATGTGGACCTTAGGAGGGGTGAGTGGAGGGAAGGGTTAAAATGGAAGCCTATCTGAATCCCCTTGGCTGGCAACTGCTCTGAATCTTTGCAGTTGAAAGAGCTACAAAAGGCTGGGTGCCTGTAGCTCAGTGGCTAGGGCATTAACCACATACACCGGAGCTGGTGGGTTCGAACCTAGCCTGGGCTTGCCAAACAACAATGACAACTGCCATAAGAAAATAGCCGGGCATTGTAGTGAGTGCCTGTCATCTCAGGTACTTGGGAGGCTGAGGCAAGAGAATCACGTAAGCCCAAGAGTTTGAGGTTGCTATGAGCTGTGACACCAAGTGCTCTACCAAGAGAGACATAGTAAGCCTCTGTCTCAAAAAGAAAAAAAAAAACAAAGAGCTACAAAACAGAACAGGGATTCTTGCCACAGCATGGCAAACTGAAAAATTTTCTAGAGAAAGAAAAATTAGTTCGTTTAGCTTTATGATCATTACAATTTATTTTATTATTTATTTATTTTTATTGTCTTTATTATTAAATCATAGCTGTGTACAATAGTGCAATCAAGGGGTACAATGTGCTGGTTTCATATACAATCTGAACTATTTTCCTCAAACTGATTAACATAGCCTTCCTGGCATTTTCTCAGTTATTATATGAAGACTTTTGTATTCTGCATTTAGTAAGGTTCCCCTG
>CAUYON010082889.1:0-65107 GCA_963573935.1 Arctocebus calabarensis
AGGGCTGAGTACATTGGATACTTTTTCTTCCATTCTTGAGATACTTTGCTAAGAAGAACATGTTCGAGCTCCATCCATGTAAACACAAAAGAGGTAAAGTCTCCATCTTTCTTTAAGGCTGCATAGTATTCCATGGTATAAATGTACCACAATTTATTAATCCATTCGTGGGTCGATGGACATTTGGGCTTCTTCCACGACTTAGCAATTATGAATTGGGCTGCAATAAACATTCTGGTACAAATATCTTTATTATGGTGTGATTTTTGGTCTTCAGGATATGTTGCTGTATTGTTATTTAAAAATATATTTTTACTAAACATGGTTGAGTCTGTAGATATAGAACCAGTGGATAGGGAGAAATTTGCTGGGGTCCTGGAACCAATACCCAGTGGAGGCCAGGAATGACTGTATATATAATCTTATATCTGATTACTTTTGTTTAGCATAATTTCTGTGGGATTCACCCATGTTGTTGTTTGTGTTGGAAATTTGTTAATTTCTGAATAAAAATTTATTATATAAAAAAGGGTACCTTATGTATGCCAGCAGCAAAGAAGCCTGGCGGATGAGTAGTGATGAAAATTGCAAAAGACATTTTTCATGGCTATTGATAATTAATATTTTTCTTTGTAAAACATGGTCTAGAGCCTGGAAGAAGTGGTAGTCAGTTGGTGCAAGGTCTGGTGGATATGGTGGATGACAGTTTTCAGTTTCTGTAGTTTGAGCTATATTATTTGTGTCACAGCATTGTCTTGAAAGAGAATTGGCCTTTCTCTGCTGACCAATCTCAGCTATTCAATCACATAGCTGGGTCCAGCTGGTTTCAGTAGACATCCACTGTAACTGACCAGGTTTCATGAAGCTGTAGTGCTTTAATACCCATGCTGGACCACCAAACAGACGTCATTACAATATACACTTTTGGACTGTGTTTTAGCACTCATCTTTATCCAACCATTGTTTTGAATGCCTACGTTTATCAAAAAGAATTCATTTTCATCATACATAACAATATAGCATAGAGATGATTGACTTTTATGTTGTAATAGCAAACACGGGCAAGCTTTGGGAGATTTCTTTTCTGATGTCCATTTAATTCATGTGGACTATTCAGCTTCTTTATCTAACTAATATATTTCAAACGATCCAGTATTGTTGGAACAAAGATAAACCTTGATGCTAATTCAGAGGCTGGTTGAGATGGATTCACTTCCACTATAGCTTTCATGTCATTATTATTCACCTTCATCTCAGGTTGTCCATATGACTCATTTTCAGATTTAAAATCACCATAATGGAAGTTATCAGACCATCAATGTACTATGCCTTTGTTAGGCATATCCTTTCCAAACACTTCATCGATATTTCAAGCTATCTTTGCTGCCTTAGTTCTGCAATGGAATTGATACTCAAAAGTAAAATGAATTTTTGACTTATCCATAATTTTACAAAAATTGCTTTAAAAAATTTTTTTGTAAGATAATCACAAGCCAAAATGTATGTTTGAAAGAATGAGGATGCACCTTCGCAATAAAGCAACAAGTCAACAAAGAAATGTCAAAGTGAAATGCCAGAGATACCAACTGTCAAACTTAGTATTTAAGGAAATTGGACATTATATGCTTAATAACCTATTATTCAAATTTGGCTTAGTTATAAAATAGTGCACATTTTTGAAAGATATTGCAGTGAAGACTTTCACTTTAGAGAAGAGAATAAAGAAGTTGGTAGAAAATTTGGTTCAGGAAGAAGCTAGTCAATAGAATGGCTTATTTTCTTAAAGGTCACTTGGAATGTCTTCAAGCTCTAATACATGTAGGGATTAGAGAACTAAGGTAATGAACTATTCCCATTCATAAAGCCATGGCAGTGTGTGTGTGTGTGTGTGTAAAACAAGAGTAAGCACTGGGGAATAAATGACATTATGTGGCTAGATACATCATACTTATATAACTGTTTTGGCAACTTTGGGGTAACATTGGTCATAGGTTGTCCTTTGGAAAGCATTAATGAGTGAGAACAGTGAGACCTCCTTTAGTGATTCTCTGAATCAAGGGAATCAACAAGTGGGATTCCAAAACTAAAAGAAATGAAAGAAACTGGAAGGAACCACTTAGTTTGTGTAATTGACAGATATTTGTTAAGACAATAGTCAACTGGGACATTACATGTACCATCAATTTGCAGAAGGATCATAAAATTTAAAATTTTAGTACTAATTTGAGTTTATAGCAACCAAAAGTTTGGTTTTTGGATATCATAATGGCATTTATTTGAATTCCCTTTTCTTCAGTTCAATGCTTCTTTTCTCTTAGCAAATTATTTCTTTTTGCTGTGCTAATCATTAAAATTCCTCTATTTATTTTGGGGGGGGGTGTTTTGGCCAGGGCTGGGTTTGAACCCACCACCTCCAGCATATGGGACCGGTGCTCTACTCCTTTGAGCCACAGGCGCTGCCCCCAAATTCCACTATTTCTTAGAATGCCAGAATCTATGGAGTGGAAAGAATTTTAAAAATACCCCTACAGTTCTACTTATTGTATCCTTATTTTGAAAAGTTAATTAATAGGATTATTGTATAGATTTTACATGCAGAGAAATTACTTTGATAATTTTAACTCAGCTTTACTTGAAATGATTGCATCATGAACATCTTTTGTGGCTTTAACCTCCTCAGACATTACCTTTATAATATTTACAAGTTTTTATTTAGAATGATTGAATAGTAATTTATAGCTAGGGGTTGCACTTGTGGCTCAGTGAGTAGGGTGCTGGCCCCATATACTGCAGGTGGTGAAACTGAAACAAACAAAAAATAGCTGGGTGTTGTGGCGGGTGCCTGTAGTCCCAGCTACTCTGGAGGCTGGGGCAAGAGAATCTCCTAAGCCCAAGAGCTGGAGGTTGCTGTGAGCTGTAATGCCAATCTAAAATAAAATAAAATAAAATAAAATAAAATAAAATAAAATAAATAAAATAAAATAAAATATAAAATAAAATAAATAATGGCTAAATAAACATCAACAAATTGTCACTAAATATTTGTATCATTCAAATATAGTAATTTATTTACTTACATATTCCAATAACCTTCTATCTGCCCACTTTAAAGAAGAGATACTAAAAATAAACATCCCTGTAGGAACTCTGAGAACCTCTCAGGGCCAAAGGTCTTCTATTTACATTTCCCCATTTTTGACTTCTTTTTGTTTGGGGCTTCTTCCTTCCATATTTGAACCAACAATGAGGTTACTTATTTGTTATGTTCAAGTCCAGTCTGTGACCGACAAAGTCTTACTTACTAAATCAGTTACCAAATGTAGAAAGTTAAGTTTAATAAAACATGTGTTAGCACTAAAACTTTATATATATATGAAATCTAAACTATTATGTGTATAGTTTAGACTTTAAAATACTGTGGAAATAACTTTTGTAGTGAATATTATGTTTTTAATCTTCCTTTATTTCTATTTTTCACCATTTAAATGTTACTAGGTCTTATTAATGTCATGTTTACATTATTTTCACAGGAATTCTGCATAATGACAAAGAGAATATTTCATATATGACATTAATAAGGGATATGAGGAATTAAAATATATTAAGATCTTATAAAAATGGATAACTTGCTCAGAAAGCAAATATAATATTCTATCATATTTATGAATATGCTTACTCAATCTACATATAATTGCTGACTTTTTATATTTGCTATGCAGGCAAAATGGGGACTGAAGACTCCATTCACTGCAAGGGAAAACACTCTCAGAAAATTTAAAAAATAAGCTGAGTGAGTTAGAACAAAGGAAAGTCAGCTGGTTTACCTTTAAACCAGCTGCTACTAAATTTCTTATCTGAGCAAGTTTCCTGCTTTTCCTAGAGCTCTGGTTTATTGGGGATACAGCTTACCAACACCCCTGCTGGGTCTGTAAACACTCTGAAGATATAATGGCCACAGAACATGCTGTGTCAAGGCCTAGAAAGAGCCATTGACTAGGCCATTTCCTGCTCAGTAAACAGACAAAGATGTCTGTGAAGATTTGTATTTGGCTAGGACAGAGATCAAAGGAACAGCTTGAACCCTGAAATATGGGTAGGAGGGATTATATCCCCTATCATGGAGGAAGACCCTCTGTGGTGATGAGAGGAAAATTCCTCTTTCCCACCAATTATTCAGAGGTGATTGATGCCAGTGGTGTTTTACTCCATAGTAAACTAGAGGAATTTAACACTCTAGGAATCTGTGTGTGTGTGACCCCAGACAGAAGGCTGCCTCCACACAGGTTCAGGTTCCGGATTTCTCAAAACTACTCAAACACTTAAAGTTAATGATTATAAAAACAATAGGAGCTGATACGCACACTCAGAGAAACTGTTGGCAACTTTGTTCCTTCCAGCAGCTTACCCTTTGGGCTAATAAGCAAATAGTCTTCAATAAAAGCTGCATGGAACTGACACGGGACCAGGCCACCATCAGAACCCCACATGTGGGTGGTGGTCCCCTGAGGTCCCACCTTTGAAAATTCTATTCTGTGTGTCTTGAATCTTTCTTTCTCATTGTTTCAAACTTTATATTTCTTCAGTTGGTTGCAGCCAGATGCACAGGTTTTAACAGACCCTGCCCCTGGGACAGGACCCCAGAATTGCTAGGTACTGTGTTAAACCTCAGAGATATTGAAGAGGTGCAAAAAAATCCATGATAGTTTAAACAGGGAGATTTGGTTGGAGAGATCAAAAAAATTAAGAAAATTATTTCTCTTCTTCATAATAAATGACTTGCTGGATCACTTAAATAAAAGTAAACATCAAAGCTCCAAGCACTATATGAATTCCTCTGCATTTTGTAATTTGTCTCTTTTAGTATTGCTAAAGTTCACATTACCAGATCACTAAAGTGTTACCCTAGACTATTTATTACTGAACACATGGCTTCAGTTCATTTACTCAACAAATATATATTGAGTATAACATGTATAAAATCCATTTTTTAGCATTAAAAGCCTACTATAAGATAATGGACAAAAAGGAACTGCCCTTGTAAGCCATAGGAAAATTGCTATGACAAAAAGAGTTGGATTTTATATGGGCAAAATATGTACAAAGTAGCCTTAAATATTAAGCATAGAACAGGAGTGAATAAAAGGGTCCAGTGATATCCTAAACTTGTCAGAGAGGAATCTTCAAAGTTGAAATGACAACATTTGGAAGACAGGTAAAGGACAGAAGAATCCCTGAGGAAGCTCTTAGCAATGAATGACATGATGGCATTCCTAGTTTGCCAGAGCACCTGGATGCACATTGATCATCCCCATCCTCCAGTAAATAATCATGGATTTTTCTTATCCTTAGTTTTTGAAACACTTTTTTTCTTGCTGTCATGAAGTTATTATTCAATCTGTCTAGGCCTTTCCATCCCAGCTAGACTAGGACAAGTGTAGACATGAAGGTCAAGAGACTATCTAGTCTTTTTCCTCTTTATATCAATGCTTTCATATTAATGTAAATGTATTCTCTTTTCTAATGTTGTTTTGCATTTCTATAGAGACCTTTTAGAGACAATGACTTATTCTGAATGAACAGTTCCAGTGGTAGAGATTTTAAGCATTGTTCCACAGGAATAGACAGATGTTTTTAATCAGAAGGACATAATGACACTTTTCAAACTAGGTGGAACCATCATTTATTTATTCTTTTCCTTTGAATATTGACACAACTTCTGGACTATGCCGATAATAATTCTATATGGTGTTTTTAACACTTAAACCAATCAAACTCATTATCTACTCCTAGTTTCTTTTTTCTTTCTTTCTTTCTTCCTTTTTTTTTTTTTAGAGACAGAGTCTCACTTTGTTGCCCTTGGTAGAGTGCTGTGGCATCACATCTCACAGCAACCTCCAACTCCTGGGTTTAGGCGATTCTCTGGCCTCAGTCTCCGAGTAACTGGGACTACAGGCACCCACCACAATGCCCAGCTATTTTTTCATTGCAGTTTGGCCAGGGCTGGGTTTGAACTCACCACCTTGGCATATGGGGCCGGTGCCCTACTCACTGAGCCAGAGGTGCTGCCCCTATCTATTCCTAGTTTATAGACAAGAAGAAAACATGTTACAATTGGTTAACATGGCCAGGCAAGATCATGGAATTAGTTGGAAGAGGGGCATAACTTTCATAACAATAAACATAGTTTCCTAGATATCATCAAAAGGTTTCTACAAACTCATAATCCTCTGCCATCCTGGTCCATTAATTTGAATTGCTCTATGGTAATAGGTTGTCTTTGTATTACTCTGACAGGGAGACAGGGAAACTCATTATTGGTTTATCTCTCCAAAAGGACAATACAAAATATAAGTTTAAATAAGATCACAGTGAAATTTTTAACTATATGAAAAAAGAAAAAAAAATTTACCCGACATATCACAACCACTTATCTGTTTGAAGTAAATTTATAATCTCTTCTCTAAAGCTGTTCTCCTAAGATATGAATTTGGAAATAACTTGCAAATGTAGTTAAATATAGTTAAATATATAGCAAATGTAGATAATATCACTATCACTTGATAGTGATGCATTTGAATTAATTTAAAAAAAATGTGGGTGGCGCCTATAGTTCAGTGGGTAGAGCGCCAACCACAAACACCGAGGCTGGCAGGTTCAAATCCTGCCTGGGCCAGCCTAGCAACAATCACAACTGCAACAGAAAAAGAGCCAGGTATTGTGGTTGGCTCCTGTAGTCCCAGCTACTTGGGAGGCTGAAGCAAGAGAATTGCTTCAGCCCAAGAGTTTGAGGTTGCTGTGAGCTGTGATGCCACAGCACTCTACTAAGGGTGACATAGTGAGACGCTGTTTCAAAAAAAAAAAAAATGTTGGTCAAAATGGTTTCTGTGCCAAGGAGTGAAAACAAAAGAAGAAAACTTTGTTTCCATGTAACCCATTAAAGGAATACAGTAAAAGCAGATGAAAGTAAAAGATCAACCTACATTTTGGCCTTTATTTTTTCTTTATTCAACAGTTTTTGGAATAGGGGATTGCCAATCTCTGAGGTCTCTTTTTTTTTTTTTTTGAGACAGAGCCTCAAGCTGTCACCCTGGGTATGACAATGCCTCTTATGGTTTCTTTTTGCTGAATTTCTATCAGCCTCCAACTTTTCCTTTCCTTATTAGCTTATAAACCCCCTCCCACATGCTATCTCTCAATTTTGCTCTTACATCATTTGACTGAAATAGTTTCTTCACAAACATGCTATTATTCTTTTTCTTTCTTTCTTTCTCTCTTTATGTTCTTTATCTTCCCTTCTTCTCTCTTCCTTCCCTCCCTTCCTCTCTCTCTCCTTTCCCCCTTCCTTCTTTCCTTCCCTTCCTTCTTTTCTCTGACTCTCTTTGATTTGCTTTCTCCTGCTTATATTTTGCATTTTTTTCTATTCCTTTTTTTCATTTTCACTTGTTGAAAAATGTAGACATATGGATTTCCATATGAAATATAAATTATATGGAATGTATCATCAGATATGAGTTATTAGTGACACTAACCTTGTTTTCTCCTTTGGCATTTGAGATTCAGGATCATTTAAAAGAATACACTTAAAAGATTGCCTTTGACATTTTATTTCTATATGTAAATCCTGTGTTTTTCTAATCTATTTTTCAAAAAAAATATTGTTCAAATAAGAAATTATATTTTCTAGACTAAATTATTCAATCTGGAAACTGGTGAAGTGGGGAGCCTACCATTTTCATACAGAAGTTAATCAATGAGCTCACTTATATTTCAAATTAACCTTCTAAGAGGTGGTATAATGCTTTCCTACTGCAAATCATAATTTTTACTCCATTTCTAAATGTTCAAATGAAATTATGAAGCATATTTTTTATACATGTGTTTAAATGTAGATTTTCACTAATTTAAGTTGGTCTCTCATTTTGGTAAATCAGAACATATTTATAGAATATCCTCTGAATGTCAATCACTACTAAATCTCATTCCACAAAAATGCATAGAAACAATGTCTTTACTCAAGAATCTCACAGATTATATTTGCATATTTAAGTTTTGCTTGGAACTCTGAGGTAAAAAATATGCTTTCAGAATTTAAGATTTTGCTGCAAATTGAGTAATTCTTTCAAAATATCTGGATATTTATACAAAGAAAAGGAATTCAGTAATCAAAAGGGTACATGTATATGTTTGATTACTGGAGTGCTATTCATAGTAGCCATGGAATCAACCTCAACGGATGAATGGGTAAAAACTATCTGGTAATACATAAAAGTGAATACTATTCAGCCATAAAGGAATGAAATCCTGTTATCTTTCATAAAGGAATGAAATCCTGTCATCTTTCTCAACAAGGATGAAACTGGACGTTATTATGTTAAGTGAAATAAGCCTGGCACAGAAAGACAAACATCACCTGCTGTCACTCACCTGGGAGCTAAAAAAGCTGAATTCATGGAGGTCGAAATTAGAACGTTGGTTACCAGAATCTGGGAAAGGCTGGGTGGCAGAAATGTTGCTTAATGGCACAAAATATAGCTACATATATCGCGTTTGATATCACGTAGGGTGACCACAGTTAATAATTCATTATATTTTTTAAAATAGTTAGAAGAATGGAAAAGATATTTGTAGGGTATCAATCTGACAAAGGGTTGATAACTGGAATCTACAGAAAAAGGGTAAACAATCCCATCTACCTCTGGGCAATAATGAACAGAACCTTCTCCGATTAAGACAGATGAATGGCTAACAAACATTTGAAAAATGCTCATCGTCCCTGATCATTAGAGAAATGCAAATCAAAACCACCCTGAGATATCACCTAACCCCAGTGAGAATAGCCCACATCACAAAGTCTCAGAGCTGCAGATGCTGGCATGGATGTGAAGAGAAGGCAACACCTTTACAAACTAATATAACCTTTTTGGAAGGATGTATGAAGAATCCTCAGGGAATTTAAATTAGACCTCCCATTTGATCTTACAATTCCATTACTAGGCATCTACCCAGAAGAAAAAAAAATCCTCCTTTTATTATTAGGACATTTGCATTAGACTGTTTTATCGCAGATCAGTTTATAATTGCCAAATTGTGGAAACAATCTAAATACTCACCAACTCAGAAATGGGTTCACAAGAGGTGGAACATGTGTACCATGGAATACTATTCAGCCATTAAAAGAGATAGAGACTTTACATCTTTTGTATTAACCTGGATGGAGGTGGAACACATTCTTCTTAGTAAAGCATCACAAGAATGAAGATGCAAGAATCCAATGTACTCTATTCTAATATAAAGGCAGTAAATGATCTAACACAGGGGAGGGGAGAGAAATGAGGGATTGGGGAGAGGGGAAGAGAGGGTTGGGGAGGTCTCAGTGTACGGTTCACCTCTTGGGGTTAAGACACAATTACACGAGGGACTTTACCTAATTCTTTGTACCCTTAGTGAATCCCAAACAACAACAATAAAAAAAAAAAACTAGAAGACAGCGTATGCATACTATGAAGGATTACTTAGCCATAAAGTAAAATGGAGATCTAATATCTTTTGTCACACATAGTTGGTACTGGAGAACATTGTTTTAAGTGAAATTTCATAGGAGTAGAGAAACAAGCACAAGTACTCAATAACAAGTGGCAACTGATTGATCAATAATTAAGTGAACCTATGGAAGTAAATCTCAATGAAAATCAAACTAGGAGGGAGTGAGGACCGGGAAGCGGGAAGAAGGGGTCCGTAAGTTGACAACTATTGGGTCTAGAGCACACTGGGTGAGGGGCATGCTTACAACCTTGACTCAATTTGTGCAAAAAGCAAAATATGTAAAAAAAAACATGTACTCCTTATATTCTGAAATAAATAAAAAAAAGCTAGAAGGGAAATTTTTAAATATTTACCACCTGAAAAAAGGATAAATGTTTAGGATATTGAACATTCTAAATACTCTAATTTGATTATTATACATTATACGCACTTATCAAAATATCACATGCACCTCATAAAGATGTACAATTATTATGTATTAATGAAAAAGAAAGGTGCAAAACAAAATATAAAACATAAATAATATTAGGCATTTCTCTAAAGATTTAGAAATGCAGGGCAGCCAGGCTGGGTGGCCTACACCTATAATCCTAGCACCATGAGAGGTCAAGGCCAGTGGATCACCTGAGCTCACCAGTTCAAGACGAGACAGAGAAAAAGGGAGACTCTGTCTCTACTGAAAATAGAAAACTAGTGGGCGGCACCTGTGGCTCAAAGGCCCCATATGCCCGAGGTGGCAGGTTCAAACTCAGCCCCAGCCAAAAACCGCAAAAAAATAAAAAATAAAAAATAAAAAACTAGCTGGGCACTGTGGCAAGTGCCCATAGTCCCAGCCACTCAAGAGGCTAAGACAGGAGGACTGCTTGAGGCTAGAAGTTTGAGGTTGCTATGAGTTGTGATGCCACAGCACTCTAGCCTAGGGGAACAGAGTGAGACTCTGTCTCAAGAAAAAAAAAAAGAAAGAAAGAAAAAGATATGCAAATGCCCAATAAAAACATATAAAGATGCTCAATGTGTTTCATCAGTAAAGAAATGCAAATTAAAGCTGAAATGTGATGCTTCACAGCAAATAAGATGCCAATTATAAACAAACATTAAATAATTACAAAGTATGCAATAATGAAATAATAATTAAAAAAAAAACTATGACCTGGATGTGGAGAAGTGGTAGCCTTCGTATATTTCTGATGGCAAAGAAAAACAGTGCAGTGCAGTGACTGTGGAAAGTAGTCTGGAATTCCTAAAAAATTAAAAATAGCATTAGTGTGTAAGCAAGTAACTCCTCTCTTGGTACATAGCCAGGACATTTGCAATTATGTCCACACAAAAACATACACATAAATGTTTGTTGCAGAACTCTTTATAGTAGCTTATCAGTGGCAAAATTCCAATGCCTGCCATCTTACAAATGGATAAAGAAAATCTTAATGATGGGATATCATGAGGTATAAAAAAAGAATGAAATAATGATACATGCTAAAACATAGATCAATCTTGAAAGCATTATGCTAAATGAAAGAAGCTGAATACTAAAGGGTTTAAGTGATTCACATTGTATTAAATGTCCTGAATAGGCAAACTTTTAGAAAAAGATAGATCAATAGTTGTTGGGGGTGAGGAAAAGGAGACATGGAATGTGACTGCAAAAGGTTAGAATTTAGTTTAGGGGAGGTGAAAATAATGATAATTTTTGAACAACTTTGTGAATATGACACAAAACACTGAATTGTATAGTTTAAATTGGGTGAATTGCATGATGTACTAATTATATCGCGGTAGAATATATATTTAAGAGGCTGGGCACAGTGGCTAAAGCCTGTAATCCTAGCATTCTTGGAGGCCGATCCAGGAAGATTGCTTGAGTAGGAGTTTGAGACCAACTTGAAGAAGTGAGACTCCTTCTCTACTACAAATAGAAAAAAGGGCTGAGCAAAAAAGAAAAAAGAAAAGAAAAGAACCTTAAGAAAAAGTCATAGAGAAAATCTAAATCTCTGGGTATTTTGAAAGCCCAGAATGTCACATTGGTTAGAAATAGAAAATGAAGCAATTAAATAAATTTCAGACCACAAAGTTCTAGCAAAATCATTGCTTTGCATAGGGGTTTCAGGTACTGATTAGAAGTTGTGATCTTTCATTTTATGATACATACAGTCTTGAATACTTTGAGAGATAGGGAAAGAAGCTCTCATACTCTATCCATCAAAAGATAGCACAGACTTTAAATAATGAATGCTATGGCGTGGATGTTTGAAGTCTCCAAAACTCAATCCCCAGGGTAACCTAATGATTGTGCCAGTGGTGCACTCCAGCCTGGGTGACAGAGTGAGTCCCTGTTGGGAGAAAAACAAAAAAAAAAGAGGTGGGGCCTGTAAGAGGTGGTTGGGTCATGAGAGCTCTTCCCTTACAAATGACATAACCCATTCATGGAATTAATGGGTTATAACAGGAAGGGGTCTGTTGTAATAGCCAGCTTGGCTCTCGGCGTGCCCCTCTGACCCTCTGATGTCTGCCGCCATGTTATTACACAATATGGGGCCCTCACCACAAGCCACCCAGATTCTCACCCCTTGATATTGTACTTCCCAGTCTCCAGGACTGTAAGAAGCTATAAGAAAGACAATTATTTTCTTTGTAAAATACACTTATTTCTATTAATCGCTCAGCCTCAAGTATTCAGTTTTAACAACAGAAAACCAAGAAGGATGATGATACCCTAAAAAGAAATTTGAATTCTGGCTTTAAATCTGAAAGTTAAATAAATAAGAGCTTTACTAATTATCAACATGAAATATATGTGAGTCTATATGAAATGGCATTTGTTTAAGGTTTTAGAAGATACTTGGGTTCCCATCTGTCTATGGGCACGAGGTGACTCAGAACAGTTGTGCTTTTCCGTAAGGCAGACTTACCCATTCTTCCCCTTTCCAAATGGTGCTGTTTATTGTGATTATCTCACCCTTATTCCACTGTTGTATACTAGGTGCCTAGAGGACAGAAAATCAATCATTTTAAAGTTCAAAGTTCTTTACCCCAAAAGGTATCTTACAGACTTCCTATGAAGACTACTTCACAACACTATGAAATCCTGGGTTTGAGCTGTAAGGGATCAGGGTTATGTTTTCTTACTCAGAGTTGATTTTGCTTTATGTATAAGGGAATTTCAGGAGCAGTAAAATATCTGATGTCCAGATGGTGGACAGTGACAGTGACAGCCAGTGCTCACTAAATTCTCCATTTGTTCCCCCTGTATTTTCCAACCCTTTTGCTGTAGTTTGGGACTCTGAGAGCTGTCCTGAATAATAGACTACAAGCAGATGTGATGTGTGTCACTTCAGAGGGATGGCAGTTGAAAGCTGGCATTATGTGTCTCCTTCACTCTTCTCTGCCCTTGAGGTTACTGCATGGCGGCCACATGCTCCAGATGGCTCGTGCAAAATAGTTCTCACCTGCCCATATGTGAGTTCATAGGAGGGAGAAATAAAGCTTTATTTTCTTAACATACTGAAATTTGTTTTTTTCCTTCTTTTGTTGCACAGACTGGTGTGTCTCACTATGACTAATCCAGTGACCTTTGATAAAGCACTTAAATTTGTTAATCTTATAGTTTTCTCCTGTAGAAATGGGGATAGTGATCATACTTAGTGAGTAGCTGTTTCAAAAAGTAAATAAGTCTATTAACAAACACAACCTGGTACAAATTCAGTAACTAGTTAATGTTAGCTTATATTATTCTCATAGTCTTACTTCCCTAGAAAATTACAATTTGAGTAGAGCATAATATAATTTACACACAGTAAAGTGCATAAGTATGAGGCATTATGTTCAATGATGAGGTGGGGAGATGGGAACTGGAGAAAAATTGAAAATCATTGAGACAGATGAACTAGAATTTGATAGAAAAGTAAGTGATGATTAATTTAAAAATTTTAAGTATTTTATATATAGTCCACATGAAGTTAAAAACATGATTTTAAATATAAAACATTTAAATTTTCTTTACTAATGTCTACCAATGCGGGGCAAAAGAAAAGCATGAAAATACATGGTTCCCTAAAAGCGGAGAGAAGAAAAGAAACTGAAAAGTCAGTAAAGCACAAAGAAAACAGGTGGCTCTGGCTCCGAGCTGAGGAGAGACACACAGAGACCCACAGGCCAGGGCAAGAACAGAGGCTGCAGGATATTTATTTATTTATTTATTTATTTATTTATTTATTTATTTATTTATTTTCATTATTTTTTCACTATCTGGAAATGTTTATGTTATTTGAGATGTGGAGTTATTTCTTCTGCCCTTGACTTGTTCAGTTAGAATAAAACTAACACATCACAAAAGAGCAAAGCTAAACTATTGTTATTATTATTTTTTTTTCTTTGAGAAAGAATCTCAAGCTGTCACCCTGGGTAGAGTGCTATGGTGTCATAGCTCACAGCAATCTCAAACTCAGGCTCAAGCAATCCACTTGCCTCCGTTTTTCTATTTTTAGTAGAGATGAGGTCTCACTTTTACTCAGACTGGTCTTGAACTCTTGAGCTCAAGTTATCCACCCACCTGGCCTTTCAGAGTGGTAGGATTACAGGTATGAGCCTCCATGCCCGGCCTTAAACTATTACTTTTTAATCAATGTTTCTTTGCCATAGGTAATTTGAACTAAGAAATAATTGTCAGAAAATGGCAGGGCTTTATTGCAAATTTCCCTGGAATTTAGAATGGCATGAGAAGCTGCATAGAGACCTCCTGCTTTCAATGTGAAAGTGGACTGTGGGGTCCTTTTGACTTGACAAAATTGTTAGATTTATTCTGAGGTACCTAGTCAAAGGTAGGTCCAGGGAACAGCATATCCAATTAGGCAAGCATTACAAATAATTTAAAGAAAATCAAAAATAGTTGACTATGCTGCTACCTTTTAGTAAATGAGGGCTCGTTTAGCTATAACATTTGTACTCAAACACCTATTTATGCATTAAATGTGTTTATTGGGTTAAAAGTTTGAAAAGGCTCCTTATACCATGTCATTGTCCATGGCACAGAGCAGGCACAGAATATCTTTGTGTTATTGCATAATTTGAAGCCAACCTTAAAGTTAACATTTTCCATTTATCTGAGCAAGGGAATTTGTAATTTGTTCTCCCCAAGGATTTGAAATCCAATTACACCATACAGATCATTAAAAGTCACACATGATATCCTAAAGAACAGAGAGTTGGAGTGTAATGAGAATTACATCCATTAAAAGTGCATATGAATGGGAGGGCTGTGCTACCTGCTTCCTCATCAGGTCTCGTCTTTTTCCTTTGGTATATGCCTTACACAAGGAGAATTAATGGCGTGCCTAACAAATTCAGGCCATACGGAGATAATCAGGGCATCATAAATCGTGTTAGAGCGAATAAAACCTACAAGATGGGACTGCTAGCACAGCAATCAAATTTCAAAACTGCCTTCCTGCACTCGAGAATGTGTCAACAATGAAGAGCAGAGGTGAAAATGGAAAATATTGGCTAGGTAAGAGTGTTCACTAACTCTCAGGAGCAGAGAGTAGAACAAATAAATGTTCAGGGTCTTCTGGGAGGAAAAATGGGTCTGTGTCAAACAGCCAGCCTTCACTCTTCCATACCGTGAGGCATGTCTCTAGATGACATGCAGCAACCAGGGTCCTGTTGCCAAGGGTAGGGTGTACTTGCTTCTCTGGGCCATATATTGTACATCAGTCTTACATTCATCCTCCTACCCTTTTCCTTGCTGAATCCTCACTAAAGAGATTGCAGCTAGGAGGAGGCTTCCAATGAAAGTCCATACAGTACAAAGGGGACTGGGGAGAATATTCCTTAAGACTTCTGGAGGAAATTATCTTTCCTGATAAAAGATAAAAAACATGAGGACAGTCACCCTTTGACTCTCCAGCCTTAGCCTTTGCTTTGTGTTGCCTGGGGCAGCTGTATTTATCTTTGCACATTGCAGGGGACAAACATCAGATAAAAGCAGAAGTGAAAAGCAAGGAGGAGCTTGGGATTTGAGTCTGGTCCGTCATTGATCTGTTACACTGTTCCTGGGGACCCTGTGATATGAGTCAACACAAATTCTTATTAAAGAGCATCTCACCTAGTATTTATCATAGTTTGATGTTTCTGTCATGCACATGGGGATCTTGTTAGCATTCACATTCTGAGGACAAGGAAGTACCTGAACATTTCCATATCCAATAATCACTCAGATAATGTCCACGTTTCACACTTAGTGAGTCAAAAATATTTAAGCCATTTTAAATTTTGTATTCAGCTTCTCACAGCCAGAAACACACAAAATGACAATTCCAAACAGTAAAGGACTTGAAAGTTGAATTGAAATTCAAGAAATACAAGATGAATTTTAGCAATTCAGCTAGTAAATGCATAAATAAATAAATAAGATTATTATTATGTGAGGGCTTTGAGGTCTTCTCAATCTGATTTCAAATCCTGGTTCTGTTTACACACTGTATGGCTTTGTTGGAAAATTATTTAATCTCTCTGAATCTTGATTTCTTCTTTAGAGAACAATATGTTCTATATCACATGGTTGGTTTGAAGATTAGTTGAAGTTATGTCAAAAAAAAAGCCTAGGTATAAGAGTTCTTTTTTCTATGATTCTGCAGGTAGGTTAGAATTCTGCATTCTCAAGCATCATTTGTGTCCAAGATAACTTAGTTAAAAACTTAGGCATGGTAGAAACAGACTAGTTGTAGGAATCAGTTCAGAGACATTCTTAGTAACCTTCAAAAGTCTGCATCAAAAGTCTGTGATCCTTGGATATGACAGTCATAAAGTCTAAAAGAAAAAAACAGTCAAAATTGTACTTTGATGTGATATTTTCCTTTTTATTGCCTGTCTGCCTTTTCTGTTATGATAGAGGGTTTTCTGATTCCACAGACTTTCTCTTCAACAACTGCTAGAATATCGTCAAATGAAATAAACGTGCGCTTACCAGATCTGATCAGTGGTAAATCAAATCTGTTTCTGGAATAGTAGAAAACCAGGAGATAATGCAATTTTCCTAAGTCAGATTGCAAATAGGATTGTAGATGTCTACTATGACTCTAAATGTTGCAGTATACTTTCTGGATTTTGACAACTAGATGAGATTTTCGTGTTTGCAAGCCTGAGTGTTTTGATCAACATGTTACAGGTGTCTTTTGGAATGATTTTGGAACGTCCTTGGCATAATGCCTGAAAAAGGAAATTTTCAGATGACTTCCAAGCATACAGTCATGGTCTTCTGAGCAAGAATTTCTAATCATTGAATGATTCTTTGATATCTCCAACAGAAAAAGAAAACATGTTTTAACAGTAAATATGTCATCTTCACCTTCGGGAACTCTTGTAATTTCAAACATGCCCAGTGGTACCTGGGTCTGTCTTATCTTTTAGTATTTTTTCTATCAAGTTAACCTTCAAAAATATCTGGAACTATATGCTTAAATATTCAGAATCCTGAATGCTGTGAACATAGATTAAATCTCTCCTTATTTCAGGAGTAGCATAGAGCAGCATGACTAAGAATATGGACTTCTAAATTTGCTGGAATGGGGGTTTAGCCTATTTACATATCATTAGTTACATAACTTTGGTCATGTGACATACCTCCCTGAGACTCAGTTTCCTTATTTTTAAAGTGGGACTCATAACACCTATTTCAGAGCCTGATGAGAAGACTCAATTTGGTCATGCACGCAGAGCATTTAGCACCTGTTTGGCACTTAGTAAAAATACTAAATTTTAGACAGGCACAGCTTATTTAAATCTAAGAGAAAAACCACTTGTCATTTTATTTCTTCTAGTAATATTCACAGTGATAAGCTCTGGTGGGAAAAAGGTGTTTCCCCAGAAAAGTAAAACATCAGTCAATAACTGGCATGTGTGTAGTTTATTTTGTAAAGTGATCCTTAGGGAATAAGAGTGGGGATTGAAAAGAGAGAAATGGAGGAGAGAGAAATACACAGATATTCATCTATAGGAGTCTGGGGCCCCCAAAGCCTTCCATGAATCGTGTAAAAATGTCTGAGGGAAGGACACAGTTACCTATAACCATGTTTCATTACTTGGGTTTCAATGGGGTATTACCACTTTCAACATAGATTTGTCATGTGTAAGGGATTTGCCCGTTGGTTCCAGCAGGTCATGGAGACGTGCAATGGTACACAAGCTAATGGCTGCAGGAGGCCAGTGTGGTCAGAGAGCAGGAGAGAAAGGCATGTTCCCCACTCTATTCCCTGCAGAAGTCATGCACTCTCAATGACCCCAGAGACCCGAAAGCAATTCAGTCCCAGGTATTTCTGCTACAAAGTCCACCATTTGAAGGACAACATCTTGAATAATTCTCTATAGAGTAAGCCCAATGGTTAAGTCCGTCTCGTATTTCTATAACTGGTACCTGTGAGATCCCCTGGTGGTGATTTCTCTGTTTAAAAAATGAGTTTTTTAAAAACCATATTTTCAGGGTGAGCTGAGATGCATGTTTGAAAAGCTTCATTTTTTTCAGTTCTTCCAGGAAACTCAAACACAGTCGAACCTCTGTAAGTTGACCACCCAAGGGACTCTAACAAACTGGTTAACACACAGAGTGGTCAATGTAAGGAACAAGGCCAGTACGTGTGCTCTGTGGCTAGTGTTTGAAAATGAGGTTAACTTAAGGAGGTGATCAACTATGGAGATTCTACTATTGATCCACATAGCCTTCTAACCTCTAACTGATGTATTTGACACCTTCTTAATAGAGGCAAGAGAAATGAAAAAAACAAAAAAACTTTTCTCTTTCAAAATAGGTCAAAAACTTATGTGTTAAATCTCTGTGGATGGTTTAATATTGTTTACCTGTTTTATTATAGAATTATAATGTAATCTTTATTTGTAACATTAAGGGAAAAATTACACTTGGAAAGTTTGCTGTTGAAGTCTTAGGTAATTGCAGAAATACATAAATATCTGTGAAATGGTGGGCGTATGACCAAGGGTAAATGTATAAAAGGAAAAAATCTAGTTACCTGATTCCTTTAATAACTGGTGATTATGTGTTAGTCAGCATTTCCTTTATCAAAAAATGGCCCACAGAGATGAAAATTACCCACCTTCCTACTAAACAGTATGCTTTCATCTGAGGTCTATTTAGACTTTACGGTGAAAGTGGGTTCCAGGCAAAAGTCTTTCACATTAGAAATTGTATTAAATTAATTGAAAAATAGATAAACATTGATAATAATAATAAAACAGGAGAAAGGAAGAACAGTAAAAGGTAAATACTTTTTAAAATGTTACTCAAATAGACATTCAATAAAACCACATCTTTCAGACAACATAATCATTTGCATCATAAAAAACTCTAGTGGTTCAAATTCAAAATATTGATTAAAAAGCTTCAGTTGGACTTCAAATCAGCCTAAAAAGAAAATTTCCATCTTAGTAAAATAGGCAAAACTTTCCTTTTAAAGTTACAACTTATTTTGTTAAAAAATGCATTTACTACTCTTGAAAAAGACCTACAATGGGTCCTTCAGAAGAGAAAACCTTTCCCATTTAAAACTGAATCCAATGAAGCAATGAAGACACAATTCCAAAGTATCCAGAAGAAAATTGGAGTCATAATCAATAATTCACAAGCTTCCAAATACCCAGAATTCTGGGCTGATCCTTCAACAAAACAGAAGAGTGACTAAGTGATTCCCTGACATTTGTAAATTTCCTCCTTTTATCCTGATGGTATGGTAATCCAGTTTGTCTGGACTACCTATGGACTTTTTTAAAGCCATAAAAACACAGTAAGTGTACTGCGTACACACAGACTTTTAAATATCTTCTGGAAGATTCCTTAAATAAAGTGAGAAGATTCTCTTTGCCTTTTGTCACCAATGTCAATATTCTCGTGACTTACGCTGACTTCATACAGCCACATTTATTTTGTACTCTCCATTTCTTACTACTTACTGCAAGTCAGCATGACATAGGAATTGGTGCATTTTGTGTCTTCAATTCAAATTAAATAGCAAACACTGCTGTTTGTGAACTTTTTTGCCAATGAATAAAAAAATGTTTCATTTCTAATTCTTACCAGAAGGATTTAAATTAAACAGTAACAGATGTATTGGGCAGGCATGGAATACTAAATAGAAAGTGGCAAATGGAATAATCCAGCTCTTAGCTTTTACAATGAAAATGAGAATTGATTCTGTCCTAAGAGATAGAAGTAACAGGACCAAGAGTTTTTAAAAAAACCTTCTCCACCAAAAGAGCAAAGTAGCACTCAGTGGCATTGCGTTGTTAACAAAATTTCTTTATCAGAAACTATAATTTAATATTTAAGTATCTAATTTACATGTGACAAGGTATCATATTCAAAAAAGTAAATTGCAACTAGAAAACTATTAACCACTAAAAACAATACCAAACACAACCCAAACATTTATAGGAAAGCAATAGCTAGAATTCAAATTGGAAAAAATGTTTCATCATATTTGGCTCATTAAACAAAGCATCCATTATAGTCTTGAAAAGAGCATCTCTTCTAATTCATCGAAAGCTTACCCTTTGTAGCATGAATAACATGTAAAGATAGTTTCATTGACTGTATATGCACACGTGTGTTTGTGTGTATATATATAGTGAGACATACACTCGTGTGTTCATTTAAAGATATTGTATCTACTGATAACTGGCTGAACTTTGGAAGGTGCTGAAATCCGTATTTCTATATATCCTTTGCCCACTTAATAATGCCTTTTTTAAAACAGAAGTTACATAAAATACTCTGCTCTTTATTAACTGAATATTTTCTTAAGCATAATAATAGACAATGAAAGAATTGCACTTATTGTAAAGGTACAGTAAAGTGTTAGATTGCAGTTCAGCCATAAAAGATCGGGGACCGTCGGACGGATGATAAGTTGTACATTATATGCAAAGGCGGTGGTGACCATGAAATTAAAACGAGAGCAACTAGTTACATAACAAACAGGGAGAGAACAGAAGAAAACATGCACTACTACTTTAATGCAAAACTAATTTCTCCCAGGAAACCAATCCTATATCCTTCCTTATACAAAGAAACAGGTTCTGCACCCTTGGCAACACAGTAGACTTGGACTTGTATAGTCAAATGCCAGTTCAGTGTCTCTCTGAGTGTGCTGTTCCAATGTCATCTCCATAAGCTGCCTTTGAAATTCTGGAGCATCTACAATATTACAGTCTCTTGATTAGGTTTCATTCAGCCTCAATATTTCCATCTGTTCTGTATAAATAAGGTTCATTATTCATCTTCCTCTGGTTCCTGTGGTAAGATGTATATTTCTTCCTTTAAACAATCACTGAAGAATCTAAGGATTGTGCTGTAAAGATGATACTTGCTCTTCTCAGATACATTATGACCTTCATCTGGGTAGACCTAAGGTAGTGAAGAGAAAGAAGGTATCAAGTTACCAGCACAGCTGTTGTCCTTCAGCTTTATGTACGTTAGCCCAAATGGCATGAGAACTTTGAAAAATAGAATCTAATCAAAATCTCATCTAATTCAACTGAGTTCTTCATGCTAAGCTTTTAACAAATTATAATCATGTCAATCAATATTTGAGGAAAATATGTTTTTTGTGTTTAAAGTTTATTGGCCAAAGTAGGTGTTTCCACATTCATGTTCGGTATGATGGCCTTAACATTGCCCTCAGTTCAGCTAACTTTAGAGAGTTTCTTCCTGATTGCCTAAGTCCTTGTCTCCATTTCCTCAGAGCATGTACAAGTAGTTACAAGAAACTTATAACTGTGTATCAACTTTCTGTCCCTTTGAAATGCGTGGAAATCTTCCAGCCTCTTCCCAGTTTTACAAAGCAGAATATGTATTTCTCAAGGAGATGAAAACAGTTTGTTGGAAGTGCAAACACTCAGAGAGGACGCTGTCCCGTCTTTCAGTCTCTCTGGGAGAGCGAGAGCAGTGGTCCAAGTTCTAAAATCACCTGCTGTCTTGGAAAGACAATTTTAAAGAACTTTTGAGCCCTTTGTTTTTTGAGCCCAGAGTTCAAATCTCTTTCTCTTATTGCAACAGCCTGGACTAAAGACTTCCTTGCCTGATAACATTGATTAAATTTTTATGTTTATGATGTCCTTTCCAATATAAATGACATTATTGATTTTTCTAAAATACAAATATTATGTCATCACTTTCTGGGTGAGAAGTTTGTAAATGATGCCTCGTTGTCCTTTTAGTAAAACCCCACGCTCCTCAATATTGCTTATGGCATAAACATATCATCTTCATTGTCCTGACCCTGGTACTTTGTGTTTGATATAGGTTGAAAAACTTTCAGTTATTGAATACTAAGATGCTGAGAGATTAAAATTACTGTTTTTTTTTCTTTATTTTTTTGCTGAGACAGAGTCTTGCTACTCTGTCCCCCTACATAGATACCAACTTTAATTTTTTGGGCTCTTGCCACAGTTTCCTGAGTAATTGGGATTTCAGGTTCCCTCTGCAACACCCACTTGTTTTTCTATTTTTGGTAGTGACAGGGGTCTTGCTTTTGTTCGGGCTGGTCTCAGCTCTTGAGCTCAAGCAACCTCTCTGCCTTGGCCTCTTAGCCTACTAGGCTTATGGGGTGAGCCACTGAGCCTGGCCTATTTCTTTTTCATTCTATGATTCCTCTACCAGCCTGAAAGTTACCTGATATTCCAAAGTACACCATGCTACCCAGTCAGTGCAGTGACCACTATAAGTCCTTGGTCAATGTTTATAAAGTGAGTGAAAGTACAGATGGAGATGGTAATGTAAATGGTATTTTGTACTCTCCTTTATTCTTGTAATATTTTCAAACACTTTTTTCCTCTCACTATTTATAGTAACAGTAATGGAAAGTGAAGAAAAGGCAAAAGGGACAAGAAGGAAAATAGAGAATTCTTCTTTTAAAAGAATTCAATATTAGTGATATGAATAAAAGTCTGAAGCAAACAGAACATTTTGAAAGGGTTTATGCAATTCACTTGTAAAGCTTGAGCTGATCCACATACTCATTGCAATTAAGAACAAAGAATAGAATCTTTGGTTTCTAAAAAATATAGTAAAAAAATACCATAGAGGATGGAGAAATACGGAAGCTATGTTCTGTAGCCAAAAGCCATGAAAAAGCGGCTTACCTGCATAGTATAATTCACTCCAGCTTTTATTAGGTGCTTGATTAATTCTGCTGAATGCTGGAAATGAACTTTTGCTGCAAGATATTAAATTATAATATTTAAAGGAAATAGATTTTTAGTAGCATATTATTTTTTCATAGAGATTTAGCATTTACGTAACATACATTGCACATTTAAAAGACTGATATCTGGCGTTAACTAGAAAGCTTGTAAACATAATGGTGAAATTTCGAGCTTCACTCTGTTAAAAAAATAAACAAAAATAGGAGCTATTACTAAAGCTTGCTTACTTACTGCATAGGATGGCATTTAGATTCACTTTACTGAATATCATTTATTATTCCTAATTTTTTTAATGTATGTTACACCTTATAAAATTTTAACATGGTAAATGTCTTATCTAGATAGTAATAGGCAAGCTAGCTTTCTATTACTTCTGGGGGATTGCAAAGACCCAGTATCAGTTAGACTCTGGCATTCTGCTTTATTATCTTAAATTAGAAAAGAATATCCTGTGCTGAGAAAATATTTTAAGCTGCAAATTTCACTTTACATGGGCTATTTCATGTAGATCATACTGGTTATTTCTGTTGTCTTTCATCTTCTTTCCACCTGAACCTAAAGTCCAAAAGTCTGAAATACACAGCACATGTGTCTTTTTGTAACTGTCTTTGCAAAACTCAGGCAGCTTTATCAATAGTGTAAGCTTCTCTCATGCTCTAATTCTATGGTGGTGGATAATTACACCACACAACAGAGGAAAAAAATTCCAAACAATCATTTAAATCTTTTTAAAAAGACCCTCAAGATCTTATTCAACATCTTTCTATGATACTTAACAGGAACATTACCAAGTCATCTCTCAATACATATAAATTGCTCTGTTAATGTAGAAACAGTAATTAATAAGGTGAGTGGCGGAGGTAACATGATCCTTTATTTCTCTGTGTGGATTCGGCTGAAGAGATAATGTGGAAATAGATTTCCCAATTGGATTTTTTTTATTTTACAGCTTAGTTTCTAGAGCAAAGCCTGTTGACATTCGCCATTTTTCTCTTTCTTATAACTGAATGAGGACCTTAAAGGTCTGACTGGCTGAGTGAACTGATTCACTGGTAATTTTTGAAGATAATAATGGCAGTGTTACCGTGTCATTGACTGAGCTCTTTGAGTCCACCAGGCCCATGTGTGTTGTGTGATGTAAGCAAGTGTGTGTGTGCGTGTATGTGTGTGTGTTTGTACATACAGGTGAATTTCCTCTGAAGTGACTGGGAAAGTATCACTGCTTGCATTTTATCAGGTGGGTGAAGCTACGACTGAGTGATTTAGATAGGGACTATGTGATTTACCTTTATTTAGAGCTACAATATATTGACAGAAAAACCTGAAATAGCACTAACATATTATTCCAGTGTGATGGCTAGACATAAAATAATGTAACCTTGAATATAATTTATTCACATGACTGAGGCTTCAGAGCTCAGTAAATAAGAACCTCAATACCTTTATGGAAAGCCCTTTTATTAATCAATCATGTATATGCTTTTAGGCAAGTTATATCATTGCCTGATAGTTTCCCAATCTATTAGAAAGAAAAGCAGTCATACCGATTGCACAATATCTTTGTGAAGAACAAGTAAGATAATAAGAAATGTTGTTAGTGTTAGCACATTTTCACAAGAAATCAGCACTTAATAGTTGCTATTTATTATTGTTACTCTTGATATACACACATATATGTGCACATATATATGTAAAGCTTTAATACCTTAGAACAAAATTCCTATGTTCTTCAAAGTTTTTATGCTTCTAACACGTTTCACTCGACACTGGTATCTTATCAGTCAAATCATTTTTTAAATAGAATTTTAAATTTATAACACTTTTAGATCTTGGGAATGTTGCAAAGGTATATAAAGCATTCGGTATTTCCCTCCTCCATATTCTCTTATTGTTAACATTTTACATTATTATAAGAAACCAACATTGTATACAACTATTAACTAAGCCCCCTTTATTTGGGAACTACTAGTTTTTTGTTTGTTTTGTTTTTTGCTTTCTTATGTTCCCTTCCTGTTTTGGACTCCATTCAGGATACCACATAAAATTTATGCGTCCTACCTCCTTCACCTCCTCTGGTCCGTGAAAGTTTAACATTCAGACTTTATTTTTGATACTTTAACAGTTTCAAAGTATACTGGTCAAGTATTTGATAGAATCTTCCTCATTCAGGTTTGACTGATGTTTTTCTCATGCTGAGATGGGGTTATGAAATTGGAGGGTTAAATCATAGCGGGAAACACTCTCACTCAATTGCAAGGGAACCACTCCCTGCTCTGCCGAAGGTTTACAAGACCCGTCACAAGAGCCCTCATCGTCCAGCTGAGGAGATGTTTCCCAAGTGTCTTCATACAAGCTCACCTTTCTTTCCCTTTCCGTATAGTACTCTTGAAGCCAATCGGTTAAGTGAAACCTGCTCTAACGAAGGATAGTCTGCCTCCTTGAGGGGGACTATCTACATAAACTATTTGGAATTCTTCCTAAGGGAAACTTGCCTCTTTTTCAACATTTATTTCTTAGCCTGAATCTAAGCTCTGATTTAACCACAGAGTGATATGCTTGAAAGTTAAGTGGAAGACATGATATGCTCTTGGCTATTAAACTCTTTTAGTGGTTTCCTTTGTAAACTGGGCTAAAAATACTGAGGCAGGGCACAACAAACACAAGTTCAAGATTCAGAAAATATTGATTTAAGACTTTGATGCTCTTGGTTCACTTGTCGACTAGGCTTGTGTAAATCTATTTCTTTCTTGAAATTGACTTTCCTCACTCACGAAGAAAGCTATAAATACTCAGGCTTGTAAAGTATCAAAGATAATAAAAATATAAATTCTTTGATCCCTAAAAGCTTCATGTAGATAAAAAGCAACATTATTTACTACTACTAATTTCCATCACATCTATCTCCAGTGTCTAAAGTGATGAAAAATGGGACACAATATGAAAGTACCTTTTCAAAAGTTTTTATTTTAATTTCACTTCACAGTGTCTCCCCTCTAGAATTTCAGTCAATGTTTGCATCATGTGCTTCTATTTTCCAAGTTGGTTTCTACTGAGGTTTGATGAATAGCACAGAAGCCGTAGCTACCAGCCACATGTGGCCATTGAGATTAAAACCAATTAAAATTAAATTTTGAAAAATTCAGTTAGTCACACTAAACAAAATATGGCCACGAGTGGCTGGTGGCTACCATGCTCAATAACTGATCAAATATTTCCATCAAAGTTTTATCGGGCAGTACTGTCATTTGAGCCCCATGGCCTCCTCTCCTCTTAGTTCTGAAAACCCTCCTCCCACTTCATATCAGGCATCCGTTTCTTTTTGCTACTGTGTGTTCTCTAGAATGTTTACAAGACCCCTCACAAGAAAGTCCTCAGATGTATCCCTTTGTCAAAGGTCAGATCCCATCAAACAGTAACAGCAAGTATAATACTTACTGTCAGCAGTTCCATGAATTATTAATATATTTTCTTCTTTTAAGCCATGAATATTATGTAGCACACTGGCAGCCTATAAAAGAAAACAGAAATATCTGGATCTACAGATCTATCTAAATAAGTAATTTGCCTGAATTTTTAGAGCAGAACTACTCTTACTTTTAAATTAGTTACCTGGTAAGTGTTTTCCTCCCTAGACGGCATACCGAGGTATCTTTCGGAGAAAGCTGAGGCTGTGACCCAAGAAAACAGAAATTTAAGAATAAACGAAAAACCATTCAACTTGCACAATTCATTATTTAATTTCATTTCACATTCAATAGTCATGCTCCAGTAAAATTGATTGAATCAGGGAGGGGATAAACAGCTCAAAATAGGCTCTGATAACATATGATAAATGAGCTCAGTTCAGCTCTTCTGCATTGGGATTTTGTTTTCTACAAATCAATATATTACATTAGGTCAGTCTGTAGGAAACACTCACCATACAATTTCAAGTCTGTGATAGGTGCAACCACTGATCCACATTTAAAAAGCTTCTCATCGGACTTTAAGATCATTGATGCAATATAGCCACCATAGCCCTGGCCAAGGAAAGTTAAAAAAAAAAAAAGAAAGAAAAGATTATAACAACTATTTTCGGAGGTATTTGTGGTTTCTGATCATGGGTAATGTACATCAGATCACAATGTTCCATAATGGCTCAATTTGAGCAAAGAATAGAATAAATCCCTTGGAGCAGACAAAAATTATGTAAATTTTTGCCTAATAGGCTGCTTTAATAACCTTATGTAAAATATAAAAATTAATTATATGCCACCAAATGTCAAATATTTGCTCCATGATTTCACATCTTACTGCTTAGAATTGTCCAACATAATTTTCAGTTAGGGAAATAAAACACTTATTTAAATCATATACCATTATAAACTAATTTGATATGTATATTTTTAATAAAGTATTTAAATAATATCAATAGCTATTTATGTAGAATTACTAGAAGAATAAAATACTTAAAATATATCACCACAAGTACAGATTCTCCTTTTTATTTCTGGCAGGCTCTGAACCTGAAATATAACTTTAGGAAGTAACCACCCCATTTCTGGCCCCCTACAGGGCATAAGATTATTTTGAGTTGGTTATTTTGAGAAATTACAGATATATGAAGGTTCTAAATAAGGCTAGAGGCTGCCTTTTCATAAGAGAAATTTACATCTGTAAAGGAAATCTTCATTTGTAAAAGTCTCTCCCCCTCCACCCCCAACCAGAAAGAGAAGGATGACTAAGTCTGAGACTCATCAGGTGGCGAAGGACCAGAGTTAAATCTGCATAACAAATGTGCATAACAAATGTTCCCCTGGTTTTGCTTTTCCTGGCCATCTCTTTTAACACCCTTTTCCCTCTGTTTCTGAGACTTATATTTATATCAGATATATAAGATAGTTCTTTGAGATCTACTCTAAGAATTTAGTCACTTCTTTGAGTTACCGCCCATGTATAAAGGAAGTATACATGTTATTAAACTTCAGCTTTTCTCTTGTTAATCTGTCTTTTATTACAGAGAGTCCTAGCTAAGACCTCATGAAGTTAAAGGAGGAAATTAGGTTTTCGGCCCTACATTTCATACAACTTAATATTGGAACGAAATTGCATACAATGAATAATGTTGCTAGTTATGAGGCCACCCATACAAATTGATGAATGGGTGCAAGGTGAGGGTTAGAGTAAGGGCCCTAAACCTCTGCAAACTTAGCTAAAATAATGATAATAACCAGCCACTGTCCCTGTGGGGAAGGGTAAGACAGGAGTGCAGCCATTTTAGAAAATCCCCCCGTCCAACCCCCAGCCCCAGATTCCTGGAGCGCCTCAAAGTCAGGGCTCCTGGAAATATTAACCCAAATCCTGGCCCCAAATCCTTACAAATATTAGAGAAAAGCCCTAGGTAGCCCCAGCAGCACACAACAAGAGACTAATGGTTCCACCTTGAAACAACCTGATTGCCTAATCCTTCCTCCACCAAAGGGCCTTTAAAAGCCCTATCTCCTCACTTCTCCTCGAGGCAGATTTGAGACTTTCCTCCCACCTTTCTCAGCACGATGCAGAATGAACTCACTCTCTGATGTGAACTCTGCTCTCTCTGGATATTGCCTTTCTCTCCAGCAGCCAGCAGGTGAAGGTGGGTGAGTCGTAAGAGATAAGTTGTATTACTCTTTACGTTTAATTTTAAAATACCCTCCTGAATATAAATTCTTAAAAAAAAAAAAAAAAACCCAGATAGCTAGTTTTTTTTTTTTTTTTTGTAGCCTATGACCTGACTAAAAATGTTACAGAGTAGATCTTAATAATTATAAGAATATTGAACTAAGGAAGTAACCTACTGAGTTATCTGTTTAAGAAATTAACTTTTAGCTATACTCTGGGTGGTGCTCTTTATGCTACCAGACATCGAAATAGGTTGGGAAGTGTTAAAAAATATTAACACTTAGGTCTTAATTTCAGAAATTCGGATGCAATTGGTTCAGTATAGGGTCTATTTTTAAAAGATTTTCAGTTAACTCACATGTGATCCAATATATAGTTTTCTTGTCATTGTCTCTAAACACTTCAAGTGAGAAATAAGGAATTTCATTTATGTTTATGTCGACCATCATCTAAAAATTGGCATATGACTGTTAATAAGGTGATCATACCTTACCGAAATGAATGAGATAACATATTCCATTCTGACACCAGAATATTTAGTTAGTACTAAGAAGCTTGAAGAAAGCTTCTTCAACAAGGAGGAACTAAAACAAAGGCAGTTATTCTTTATATCCTTTACACCTCAGAGGCTTTTGCTCATCCTTATTGAGAGAGACACGCCCTTAAGGTCAGCTCAGCACAATTTGGAAGCGGCAGGTGTAAATGTATTCACATAAGGAAAGAAAGAATCATTAATGGGTGGGTGGGTCATTTAAAGCAAGAACACAAATAGCTTAGCTATAAATTTAATAGCCCTTATCCAAAATGGATTGTGACCAGACATGTTTTGGATTTTGGAACTTTTTTTTTAAGTCTTTTTTTAAATTTCGTAATATTTGTCTCTACAATGAACTATCTTGGGGATGGAAACAAGTTTAAATACAAAACTCATTTATGTTTCGTGAGCACCTTAAACACAGACTAATGGTATTGTTAGGCAATATTTCTAATCATTTTGCATATGAAACAAAGTTTTAACTGTGTTTAGACTACGACATGAGGTCAGTGGTGCAATTTTCCACTTATGGCATCATGATGGAACTCAAATGGTTTGGATTTTGGAGCATTTAGGATTTTAAATTTGGGGGTCATTAGAAAGCAAATGTAGGGACAGTTCTTGAAATTTCAGTTGCATTTTCAGTATATTTAGTTTCCTGTCATGGAGATAAGAGCAGAAAGCTGCAATTAATAGACTTCAAGTATTTCTCACAGGTATGACTGTCCCCATGGTACAGATGTGTTTCACATCTTGGCTAAAACGTGCAACTTTTCTGGTTCTAGTTCCTTGATGGCCAAGCAAACTTTGAATGGATTATGATCTGGTTGTTTATATAACCTCACTACCTGACAGAGTAGCTGAATATTAGAATTGTGAGTATTTCAATCCATAGAACTGTATATCATATATAAATAATCTAAATTAATAAGTCTCTCAGAGCTTGATTATCTCCAGGAACTAAGAAGAGTAATGCCTTCCAAAGAAAGGGAACATACTAGAACAATGCTTCTTCACTTGAAAGTTTATTCATATAATTTGCTTATATTAAAAAGCATATTCTCATTCACCAGATCTGCAAAGGGGACAAAGATTTTGCATTTTTAACAAACTCTCAGGGCACCCATGCTTTTAAAGTGACATTCTGTATAACAAGTTCTGACAATATAATCATATAATAAAGTGCCTACCAAAAATATCTTCCTAGTTCCAGCCAGTATCCCTTAGACCAGTGAAACTTTGACAAAAGGTACTAATGCCTTAGGAAACAATTCAAATGTGAGGATTGCATAACTAAGGTGGCTCCCACATTGATGCCAGGGGTGTAGATCATGGCTACTGCACAGGAGTTATGCTTTACTATTTTTTTAATATGTAATGTTAGGATTTAATGAAGCTAAATACTTTCTAAGACTTAATGATAATGAAAGCTGTTGAATAAAATTCTCTTTATAGCACTTAAAAATCAAATCCAAAATGTTGCTCTAATTTGGTTTATTTCAGAGAAATAACTTCTATTTTTAAAGGAAAATCAATACTGACAGGAATTAGAATACATTAAATTTTAATTGCTCACTTTCCTCTCAACCATATTATATCAATTCACTGAATGTAAGAGTAGATCATGAAAGAGTTCTCCGAAAATATGTTTAAAGAAGAAGGCAAGAATCAGATACATAGTGTAAACTCTGGCTAGATGCAATGATGGTGATTTTAATTTTTAAAACATCTCATAACATCAGATAGATTAAAAAATCGAGGCTTATCATATGGCTCTGTAGTTAATTAGAGGTTGTTTTGATTTGATAAAGATCAAAAACAGTCAACAGTCAGTGTAAACGGTTGTTTTGATTGTACATTTTATTGATTTCCCAGCAACCGTATTTTTCTCATTCATTACCATGGTTTTGTCATTTCCATTTACCAAGCATTTTAGGGTAACTCTTTAAAATTTTTAAAAATGTATACTACTATTTTATAATTTAATTCAATGAACTTAAGTTATAGGGATGTTTCCTAAGACATTTCCTTCTAAAAAAGTAGAAATACTTGTGATGTAAAAAAAAAAACAGTAGAAGAGTGTTGAGGGCCTGGTATTGGGGAATGGTTTGCAACACCATATACTCAGGACGTATATTTCCAATGGCCACCATTTTTGAGGTAATCACTTAATGGTATCATGGATGTAAAAAAGATACAATGACGACTGAAAAAAAAGGAGTCTCTTCATACAACCTTAGACTTGTATAATTTTTTCTGAACCACACCACTTTTAGTACACAATGAATTAATTTGGAATAAAAATTTATAATATGTGATGAATAACAATTTTATTTTATTTTATTATTTTGCATTAAAATAATTAATTTGACATAATTACTTGCATTTTTTCACAATTCCTACAATCTTGCTTGAAAAAGAATCTGTCTGAAGAAGAAACTTAACTCTTCATATCATGTACACTAATAGCTTCAAACCATAGAAGTAACTCAAGCTGATCTCAAGCTCTGAGATCCCTCCTTCAATTCAAAAGGTACAAAATTCTAATTCATGACAAATTACCTCCATAAGTTTTTAGAAGCTTCCATATTCACTTGCATTTTAAAAGTTGTTTTACATTCCCCAGATACCCATGTTTCTTGTCTCCTTACATTTGCCTTATCTATCTCAAAGCTGAACTCCTAGAGACACCTTTCCTGACCGCTGATTTAAAGTTGCCACTTTTTTTTTTTTTTTTGCAGTTTTTGGCCGGGGCTGGGTTTGAACCTGCCGCCTCCCGCATATGGGGCTGGCGCCCTACTCACTGAGCCACAGGTGCCGCCCTAAAGTTGCCACTTTATCTCTAATGTTGGCATGCCTATTTGACTCTATTTTGACCTAAACTATCACCATCTGACATTTTATATATTTTACTAAGTACTTATAACGTCAATGAAGGAATTTCTTTTTTTCTGTTTTGTGACTGCTGTATATTTAGCACCTGCAAAAGTGCTGGGCACTCAGGATACACTCAGAAAATGTTTGTTGAATATATTAATTTTATTTCCCATTAATGCTGGACTGGTAATCATAGTAGAAGCCAGTTTAGGAATGATGTATATAGTATTTTTATTTTTAAATTTATGTCACTAATTTTTAAAAGATAGGTCAGAAAATTTTTCCAAGAGCATTTTCACTTTTATCACTTACATGTAATCGCTTAAAATAAAAATTAAAACTAATTAAATATTAAATGAGGATAGGTTAGGTTCCAGGTATAAATATTCAAATTAAAATAGTTCAAAGTCTTCAACAAGTCATACAATAATTACCACGTAATTAACAAATGGCCATAGAAAAAACTGAATGTGCTGTTATCATGAGCTTTCCATTACTCCAAAAAATAACTAAGAAAACAGCATTGAGAAAAAGATACCATTCACAATAAAAATTAAAACATAAATAACAAGAAGTATCTAGAATTAAAAACAGCAGAAAAGACATTTGACCTATATAAAGAAAACTATAAAATTCGTCTGAGATATATAAAAGAAGAATTAAATAGAACAGGCATATTGTGCATATTGTGTGACTCACAAGCTACATCTTGTGAATATTTTAATTTTCTCAGATTATTATAAACATTGTTTAATAAAATTTTAATTAAAAAATTCTCATTGAATATTTTGGGAGAATTTGAAAAAATAGAGATAACGGAGATAAGCCAGGACTATATTAAAAGGGAGAGACAAGTAACAAGGAGAAAATTACTTTTTAAAGTATTAAAAGGCATTATTATGAAATATCTTATAATTAAAAGACTATAACATTAGCATAAGAACAGGCAGGCAGATTACACTAGAAATAAACTGAGGAGTATTTGAGAATTTAACATTTAGTTGGCACCACTGTTTAGAATGTTAAAAAAGATTTATTAAATCAATGGCGCTAAGCAAACTCCCTAGCTATGCATCACGAGTGCTGTACCCCTCTCTTTTCCATCCAATCCAGATAAAATAATACATACTCATCTAGCTTTTTGATAGGAGTCAGACACGTAAAGGGTTTTTTTTTTAAGGCAAAGTCTTACTTTGTTGCCCTTGGTAGAGTGCTGTAGCATCATAGCTCACAGTAACCTCATACTCTTGAGCTTGAGAGATTCTGTCACCTCAGCCTCAGAGTAGTTGGGGCTATAGGCGCATATCACAATGCCCAGCTATTTTTAGAGGCAAGGTCTTGCTCTTGCTCAGGCTAGCCTTGAACCTGTGACCTCAGGCAATCTACCCACCTTGGCCTCCCTGAGTGCTAGGATTACAGGCATGAGCCACTGCACCTGGCTGACATGTAAAGAATTTAATAACTGAAAGAAATCACCAAAGAAACGGTTTAAAAATTTGTTGCCAAATTTTACAACTTTCATTTTTGGACTCACTATTCAAAACAGCAAAGATAATGAGTTGAGGAAATATTTCAAACAAATGTAAAACTGTTACCTTCAATGTAACTAAATTTCAATGTATCAATATGAAAATAAATGCAAGGGTACAGCTCAGGGCTCATGCAGAGCATTTGGGGAGGCCAATGCAGGAGAATCCCTTGAAGCCAAGAGTTCAGCACCAGGATAGGATATAGCAAGACCCGTCTCTAAAAAGTTAAGTCATTAGCTGGTGGCACATGCTTGTAGGGCCAGCTACACAGAAGAATAGGATGGGTCCAGGAGTTCATGTGGTTGCAATGAGTCAAGGTGATGTCACTGCACTATAACTCAGGCAACAGAGTAAGACCCTGTCTTCTGAAAAATATTCACTCATGCTATGTCAAATAGTGAAACTGAAACATAGAAGAATAAATTATCTAAAAATAACACATACAAAGAAAGATAGTTTTTATTTATCTTTAATTTAAAAACATGTTAGCGAGTTTAGGAATAACTTTAAGTTGTCTGATATATGTACATTTGCAATCTGTGAAGAAAGGGAGGAAAAAAATCTTTGAGGAAATAAGAACTTATAAATTTCCAAATTTGAGGAAAGTACTAAACACAGATAGCCAAGAAACTCAATATAGTCATGCAAAAAAAATGAAGAAAACTACTCCAAGGCATATCATAACTAAACTGCATAAATCAGTCATAAGAAATTACTGATAACATCTGGAGAGAAAAAACACTTTACGCACTGAAGAAAATAGTTGAGAATGATGTTGGATTTATTTAAAAAATAATACAAACCAGAAGATAGTGGATAAATGTCTTTGAACTGCTAATAGGAAAAAAAATGTCAGCTGAAAATTTTGGACACAGAAAAAAATCTCTAGGTGATTAAAGTAAAATAAAGACACATTAGAGCTGAAATAACTTATTACTTGATTACTTGAAAGCTTGTAATAGAAGATAATTTAAATCATGCCCTTAGAGCAGAAGAAGGGAGCCCATACCTACACTAAGAAATGAAGAACACAGGAATGGGTAAATATTTAAACATTTAAACAATTTATTTAAATGTCTTTTAAAATAACTAATTTCAAATGCAAAAAGTATCTATTTGGGGATTTATAACATACACATGTATATCTTAAAATATGTGACAATTATGGCATAAAGGTCAAGAATGAAGAAACAAAAATATACCACTTTAATGTTCTTATACTATACATATATGAAGTGGGGTAGTATCACAGAAAGGCAATTGTGATTGATTAAAAGTATAGATTATAAGATCTGAAATAACTACCAAAATAATACAAAAAAAAAGAGTTATAACTAACAAGCAAATAATAAAGCCAATTGAATCATTAAAATTTTTTCTTTTACTATAAAAGACGGTAGAAAAAATTTAAAGGAACAAATGTAAAATGGAACAAATAGAAAGTGACTCGCAAGATGATAGACTTATGTACTTTTCTTTTTTTCTTTTCTTACTGGGTTCCATGTTCTAGCAAGATGATAATTTAAATACAACAATATCAATGATCATATTAAAGGTAAAATATCTAAAAAAATTATTTATAATGCAAAGGCAGACTGCGTATTTTCAATGTAAATACTTAAAATGTAAAAGAATGAAATAAGTATAACATGTTAATACTAATCAAAAGAAAGCTGGAGTCGTTGTATTAATATCTGACAAAATAGCTTTCAAAGGAAGTAATATAATCAGAGACAAAGGAGGCCATTTCTCAATGATAAAGGGGCCACTTAATCAAAAAGATGTAATAATCCTAATGATTTACGTATTTAAATAATCGAAGAGCTTGGTATTACATGAAGCAAAAACTGACAGAACTGACAGTAGGAAAAGGCAAATGGACAATTTTAGCTGTTAAACACAAATTATTGGGAGCCATTGTGTTAGACCCCAACAGACCAGACTAAAAGCCCAAATAAAGTCACTAATGTGGAGATTTCATGTCACTAAAACAAAACTGAGTTGTTATCTGACATTTCTTGAAGAAACAGAAATCTCACATGATATATTCAATCAACTCAGCTGAACTGACATTCATAGAATATTCTATGGTGGGGGCATTTAAGTAAAATCTTTAAAGAAGTGTTTGAGTGAAGTTTGAAGAAAGGATAATATGTAGCTATCTGGAGGAAAAGGAGATTCCAAATCAAAGAAACATGAGACAAGTTCAGTTCAAATACAACAACAAATTAATAAAACTTAAGTACCTATATAAATTTTATAGTCTGACTTGGATATGAAATAAGAAAAACAGTGAATATAATTCATTACAGATGGTACAGTAAGTATAAGAAACTACAAAAAAGTGTTCTATGAGTGCAAAGAAAGGAATTGTATTTTCTGGTGGGAGAAATTTGCTGAATGCCTCATGAAGGAAGAAACATCTATATGGGGCTTAATAAGAAATGGAATTAATTATAAAATAAATCATGGGCTTGAGGCTATTAGAAATGGGCTACCCACTTGGATTTCCCCCTCTGCTGCACCAGGGGTCTTATCTTCCTTCTTATCTATCAATAAAATGTATCTTGTCACCTATGGATTCAAAATCCAATCTCTGAGAGGAAGGACCTGGCAGAGAGAGTCTGGCTACAATGAGTTAATTTTATCAATGTTTCTGGTGCTAAGAGACTCACATTTCAATATGTAGAAGACAGCAGTATTGCCTACAAAATATTATTTGGCCCATAAAACATTCTTATAAATACTACCATTGTATTCTTTAATCAGTTTACATGATTAAAAAGTATCAATTAGAATTGCTTTCCAAATTCTGAAAGATTAAACTAATTATAAACAAAACAAAACAAAATTGAGAAATCCATTTTGAGTTCACAAAAGGATTCACAATTTCAACTTTTTAGATACAAACAGTGAGATATACCTCTGACTATGTCTAAATAAATTTAGTATCTGCTGGTGAAGTCAATCATTATGGAAATATTATTTAGTTAGCTACCTAGATATACATTCAGATATATGTCACTATAAAAACAAGATGAATCTTAGACCAAAAGAATAAGTGCATAGAGAACTATGAGACTCCATGAAGCATTCAAATATATGAATAATAGGGATCCCTGAAGGGGAAGAAGATTCCCCCAAAGGAATGGAAGCCCTACTGGAGACTATCATAAATGAAAACTTCCCCAATTTTACTAATGAGCCTGAAATACTCCTTTCACATGAATTTCAAACCCCAGATCATCTCATCTTAAACAGAGCCTCTCCAAGGCTTTGTAATGAACCTGTCTGAAGTCAAGGTGAAATAAAAAATTCTGTAAGCAGCAAGGAGTAAGCACCAACTGACCTACAGAGGCAGAGCCATTAAATAATAGCAGACTTTTCACCTGAAACTTTCCAAGTCAAAAAAGCATGGACTTCACACCTTCAATATTATTAAACAAAACAATCTTCAGCCCAGAATTCTGTATCCTGCTAAACTAAGCTTTAAATTGATGGAGCAATTAAATCTTCTCTGGATATACAAGCACTGAGGAAATTTACCACAACAAGACCAAATCTATGGGAAATAATTAGGCCTATTCTCAACACTGATCATCACAAGCAAAGTAAACATTCAGAAGCTGAAGGTCAAGACTTAGCCTCCACAATGGCACAAAGGAAAAAACTACACATTGGACTTTCACAATATAAGATGACTAGAGAACTGCACCATACTTATCAATTGTCTCAATAAATGTCAATGAACTGAATTCACTACTAAAGAGGCACAGGCTGGCTGATAGATAAAAAAGCACAAAACATTCATATGCTGTTTCCAGGAAACACACTTAACCTTGAAGGACAGATGAAGGCTCGGGGTTAAGGGATGAAAAACAGTATTTCAAGTAAATAGAAATCAGAAGAAAGGAGGGCTCTGATATTATTTTTAGATACAAGCAGATTTAAAGCAATGAAAGTTGAGAAAGACGAAGATAGACACTTTATAGTGGTCAAAGGAACAATGCAACAAGAAGACATTTCAATTTTAAATATTTACGTACCCAACTTAAATGATCCCAGGTTTATGAAACAGACCTTGAATGGACTGAACAATATGATATCCCATAACACCATGATAGTTGAGGAATTTAACACCCCTGTGACAAAACTGGATGGAAACTAAACAAAGGTACAAAGGACTTAAATGTGACCCTAGAACAAATGGGATTAATAGACATACACAGAATATGCTATCCCAAAGCTAAAGAATATTCATTTTCTCATCAGCCCATGGTAAATACTACAAAATAAACAACATCCTAGGATACAAATCAAGCATTAGCAAAAACAAAAGAATAGAAATTATATGTTGTAATTTCTCATACCACAAGGCAATAAAAGTGGAACTCAACTATAACAAAAATGTTTATCCCCATACAGAGACTTGGAAATTAAAAGACCTTATGATAAATAATAGTTGGGTTTGTAAAGAGATAAAAGACGAAATTATTAAATTCCTCCAACATAACAGCAATGAAGATATAAGTTACCAAAACCTGTGAGATATGGCAAAAGCAGTCTTAAGAGGGAAATTTATCACAGTAGATACCTATATTTAGAAAACGAAAAGAGAGTATATCAACAAACTCATTAACTATTTCGTATAACTGGAAAAAGAAGAGCAATCTAATCCCAAACACAGCAGAAATAGAAATAACCAAAATTAAATCAGAGGTTAATGAAACAGAAAACAAAAGAATCAATCTGAGAATTAACAAAACAGAAAGTTGTTTTTTTATAAAAAATAAATAAAATCAATAAAACTTTCGCCAGATTAACTAGAAACAGAAAAGTAAAATCTCTAATAACCTCAGTCAGAAATGATAAAGGGGAAATAACAAGAGATGTCACAGACACAAGAGGTCATCTCTGAATTCTACAAGAAACTATGCCTAGAATTTGATAATATGGAGAAAATGGATCAATACTTAGAATCATAACCTCTCCCTAGACTTAATCAAGAGGAAATAAACCTCTTGAACAGACTGATTTGTAGAATTGAGATTGAAGAAACAATAAAAAACCTACCAAACCAACCAAACAAACAAACAAAAAACCCTAGTCCTGGTCCAGATGGCTTCACATCAGAAATCTATCAAAACTTCAAAGAAGAGCATGTACTCATCCTGCAGAAATTACTGCAAATGTCGGGAAGAAAGGAAGAAATCTTCCCCAACATGTTCGATGAAGCAAACATCCTGACACCAAAACCAGTAGAAGACCTAACTAAAAAAGAGAATTTCAGACCAATTTCACTAATGAACATGCAAAAATTCTCGATAAAATCTTAGTCAAGAGATTACATCTTCGCATCAAAAAAGTCATACATAATGATCAAGTAGGTTTCATCCCAGGGATACAAGGCTGGTTTAACATATGGAAGTCCATAAATGTAATCTACCACATCAACAGAAGCAAAAACAAAGACCATATGATCCATTCAATAGATGCAGAAAAAGTATTGGATAAAATTCAGCATCGTTTTTTAAATAGAACACATAAGAAAATAGGCATAGATGGCACATTTCTTAACATGATCAAAGCCATCTATGACAAATCCACAGCTAATATTATACTGAATGGAATAAAATTGAAAGCTTTTCCACTTAGAACTGAAACCAGACAAGGTTGTCCTCTATTGCCACTACTATTCAACATAGTGCTGGAAGTTCTAGCCAGTACAATCAGTCAAAAGAAGGAAATAAAGAGCATCCAAATATGTGGCGAGGAGCTCAAACTCTCCCTCTTTGCTGACAATATGATCTTATGTTTAAAGAACCCTGAAGATTCAACCATAAGACTCCTAGAAGTGATCAATAAATACAGCAATATCTCAGAATATAAAATCAATGTCCACAAATCAGTAGCCTTTATATATGTCAGTAACAGCTAAGATGAAAAGCTAATCAAAGACACAATTTCCTTCACAGTACCCTCAAAACATGAAATACCTATGAATATACATAACAAAAGAGGCGAAGGACCGCTACAGATAAAATTATGAAACCTTAAGAAAGGAATAGCAGAAAGTATTAACAAATGCAAAAACATACCATGTTCACAGGTGGAAAGAATCAACATTGTGAAAATGTCCTTACTTCTCAAAGCAATCTATAGATTCAATGCAATCCCCATTAAAATCTCATCATCATACGTTCAAGATTTGGAAAAAATAATTCTTCATTTTGTATGGAACCAGAAGAAACAGCATATAGCAAAAGGCAATTCTTAGTAAGAAAAACAAAGCTGGGGTTAACACCTTTCCAGACTTTCAGCTGTACTACAAGGCCATAGTGATCAAAGCAGCATGGTATTTGCACAAAAATAGAGACATTGACATTTGGAATAGAATAGAAAACAATGAGATGAAACTAAAATCTTACAGCCACCTGATCCTTGATAAACTAAACAAGAACATACACTGGGGAAAAGAATCTCTATTCAATAAATGGTGTTGGGAGAACTGGGTAACCACATGTAAAAGACTGAAATTGGACCCACACCTCTCACCACTTATAAAATCAATTCAAGATGGATAAAAGATCTAAATTGAAGGCATAAAACAATAAAAATTCTTGAAGAAAGTGTGGGAAAAACACAAAGTTATTGGCCTGAGGAAAAATATTATGACGAAGACATCTGTGACAACAAAAAAATAAAAATAATGAGACTTAATTAAACTGAACAGATTCTGTATAGCTAAGGAGACAACCAAAGCAAACAAACTTCAGAATGGAGAAAGATATTTGCATATTATGAATCAGACCAAAACTTGATAACTCGAATCTATGGAGAACTCAAATTAATCTACCAAATACGACCCAACAATCCCATATATCACTGGGCATGAATAGAATCTTCTTTAAAGAAGATAGACAAAGGATTAACAAAAATATAAAAAAATGCTCACTGTCCTTAAGCATCAGAGAAATGCAAATCAAAACTACCCTGAGATATCACCTAACCTAAGTGAAAATGGCCCACATCACAAAGTCTCAAAGGTACAGATGCTGGTGTGGATGCAAAGAGAAGGGTACACTTTTACACTGCTGGTGGGACTGCAAACTAATATGACCTTTTTGGAAGGAAGTATGGAGAATCCTCAAAAAATTCAAACTAGACCTCCCATTTGATCCTGCCATCCCATTACCAAGTGTCTACCCAGAAGAAAAAAAAAAATTCTTTTATCGTAAAGACATTTACATTAGACTTTATCACACTTCAATTTACAACTGTCAAAATGTGGGAACAATTTGACAATTGATAAAAAATTCTTTTATCATAAAGACATTTACACTAGACTTTATCATAGTTAAATAAAAAATCGCAGTTAGATAAAAAATTCTTTTATCATAAAGACATTTACACTAGACTTTATCACAGTTCAATTCACAATTGTCAAAATGTGGGAACAGTATAAATGCCCACCAACCCTAGAATGGATTAAGGAGCTTTGACATATGTATACCATGGAAAACTCTTCAGCCACTAAATAGGTGGGAGACTTTAAAACTTTTGTATTTACCTTGATGGAGGAGGACCACATTTTTCTCAGTAAAGCATCATGAGAATGGAGAAGCAAGAATCCAGTGCACTCAATTATAACATGAAGTTAGTAGATTGGGTAATACAGAAGGGGGTAGGGTAATAAAAGCACAGAGGGAAGAGAGGAGGGATGGTAATGGGAGCTCATGGTATATAGCACACCTCTTTGGGGGAGGAACACAATTGTGTTAGATAAGAGGGACTTTATCTAACAAATGCAATCAATGTAACCTGATTCTTTGTACCCTCAATGAATCCCAAACAACAAAAAAATTAATTAATTAAAAAGAAAAAGAAAATTAATGATAATTTTCCAAAATTCTGAAAGGCCTGAAAACACAGATCAGAAAACTCAACATGAATTGAATATGATTAATGAAATTAAGTCATAATCGTGCCCATCTTAGAGAAACTATGGAACACTAAAGAAAAATATCGTTTAAAATATTAAAAAATTCAATGTTGCTTTAATGTTAATTCTCCTTAGGAAATTTATAGATTCAATAGAATTCTTATAAAAAAAATTCTGCTGTCTGTTTTTTTGAAATTATAAAACGTGATGCTAAAATTTATAAAGAAATGTAATGCACCCAGATGAAAGAAAACAACTGTAAAAAGAAGAACATAATAGAAGATCTATCTGATTTCAAGATTAAAGAATCAATTTTAGGGTATGTCAGTTATATCTCAATTTTTTTAAATAATAAATAAAGGGGATGTAGGGATAGGTTTGTGGTAATAATATGCATCCTCTAATTTTGTAAACCTTAATATGATAATATCCATTATACATGTCAATGGTCAATATTGTGTTAAAACAAAATACAAATGGCAATAAACATCTGAAAAGATGCACAGTATTATTAGTTACATAGTTATTACTAAACTGCTATTCAAAATAAAATGAATACCTCTATTTACCCAGTAGAGTAATTTAAATTAAAAAAACTAATAATAGTAAGTATTGGTGATAATGTAGGACACCTGGAACTCCCAAGACTGCTTTTTCAAGAGAAAATGGTATAACTACTTTGGAGAAGAGTCTGGAAATTTCTCGTAAAACTAAATAGAGACTCACATTTAAGCCTACAATTCTACTCTGAAATTTACCAAAGAAATATGAAAATATGTCCACACAAAAATATATATACAAATGTTTATGCCAAGTTTATTTATAATACACAAAACTACAAATAATACAAATGTTCAACAGATAAATGAACAAATTGTTTTATCATAACATGTGACATTCAGAAATGTAAATGAGTAAACAAAAATATATTTAGTAAAATAAGTAAAAGAACACATAACACAGTCTAAATAACTGGAAAAAGAGGACAAAAAAGGAAAAAAGATATTAAGCATGTATAGTGAAACTAGCAATGTCTAAATGTGTTGGCAATTACATTTAACATAGATGGATATAATCTTCAATTAAAATATAGAAATTTGACTAGGTGTAGTGGCTCATGCCTGTAATTTCACACTTTAAGTATTGAAGGCAGAAGGATCACTTGAGGCCAGAAATTTGAGATTAGCCTAGACAACAAAGCAAGACCACCATCTCTACAAATAATTTTTAAAAATTAGCCAGGCACCATGGTGCAAGCCTGTAGTCCTATATACTGAGGAGGCTGAGGCAGGAAGGTCAGTTGAGCCTAGGAATTCAAGGCTGCAGTGACCTATGACTGTGTCAGTAAACTTCAGCCTAGAATACAGAGTGAGACACTGTCTCTTAAAAAAAAAAAAAAGAAAAAAGAAAGAATAAAAAAAAATATAGAAATGGGTTAAAAAAAAACTCTCTCTTTTTTAAAGGGTATACCTAAATTATGAAGGCAAAGTTTAAAAAAGAGTTAAAAAAAGGCTTATAATAAGCATATCTTAATCAAAAGCATGCTAATGTTATAATTTTAATATAAAAAACTTAATGCCCAAAACTCTTTGCTTACAGATACTGAATACTAAGAACCTTAAAATGTATTTGGTAAAAACATAAGAAGAAAATGACTAGCTTACAATTATAATGGTTTTTTTTTAACATATCTTTCTTAGAAAATAGAGTCAAAATAAATTATTAACCAAATTTATGACTTAGATATCATAATGGATAGGTTTGATTAAATGGACATGCATATAGCACCAAAATTTTTAGGCATACATGAAAATTAAAAAAATTATCCCTTTCTTAACTCAAAAATCAAGACATTCTTTAAAAGATTTCCGTTATACAGGTCTTAGAACACAATTCAATTATTTCTAACATTAATTACAGAAAAGTACCTAAAATTATTTTAATTTGGAATAAAAATAATAAAGTTATTTCAGACACTTATCCTGCAAGTAAAGAAATGCTTATGCTGAATGTTTATAAAGTGCTCCCTATCCATACCAGTGGTGAATACCCGAGGTAGTATCTGGGTGGGACTTTATAATTCAAATGCTGACATTTTTAAGAAAAGATGAAAAAAAAATGGCTAAACATTCAACTTAGTAATTGAAGGAAAAAGTGGATCTACAAAGTAAGAGGAAAAATAATAACAGCAAGGATAAGATTTAGTGAAATAGAAAACAGAGATAAATAAAAAAGGACAACCAAGTCATATAAAAAGCAGGAGGAATGGAAAGAGAAGGGAAGGAAGGGTAAGCACAAGAGCATTAGCAAGAAAGAAAGACTGTCCATGGGACACAGAGCAAGAGAGTGTGTCAGGAGAGGCAGGAAGGCACTCCTAAACTGTAACGGAAACACAGTGGGACTTGCTGCCACAAGTGAAATGATTAAACATGTGAGAAGAAGATATCATAGACTGATCTTTGCAAATATTCTTGATAAGTTATACAGAATGAAAACATTTTTTACATAGTACTAAAAGTGACTGTAGAAGAACTGAAAAGTCTTGATAGTCCTTTATTAGTTAAATATATTTAAACATTAATTAATTTTTTCTAACCCTGAAAGCAATATTTCCAAATTACTTCATAGTATAGTTAGAATTTAAAATATGTTTTTCCAGGCATTATAAAAAGCCAGGGCATTAATCTCTGACCCATTTTGTGAGTTTAGCCTGATCTAATTTGTTACTGAAATAAAATCAGTGTAGTCCAAGAAAAAAATTATAAGGTCTACCAAATCTTAAGGGTAACAGTGTTCGTTCATATCCTTAGAAAGCCAATTTTTAGTTTATAATTCAGCCACAGATATGCATACTGGTTTAACTGAAATGGAAATATTTTCCACTTATATTTATATTTGTCCATATCCTATGTCACCTCGTATTTGTTAGATTTCCAGAGTCATTGCCCTGAGGCTCATCACCTCCCAATATCATGATTGGGTGCCACAATGTGACATTCTGAACTTCTAAATCTGAGGCCTAGAGTCTTATTCTCCCATGATTTATAGACTAAGCTCCAAATTTCTTAGTTGCTATGGAATATCTTCTCATGTCTGTGCCCAGCCTTCCTCTCATTGTCACTGTCATCCCCCTAATAGAGTCTTGGTTATGGTCAATTACTTTATTTTGTATTCTCCAAACACTCTCCTTACTGGTACTGTACATTTGCACAAGACTCTTTCCTTCCCCTCTACCTATTTAACGATTCACATGATCCAGTTCATGTTCCATTTTCTCCATGAGGCATTTTACAACTTTTTGGGGCATCTCTAAATTTTCATGACTGTATAATTCATTGGGTCCTTTATGCACATTTACAAACATAGTAAGTAGAGCCCTGAAATATGAAAACCTTGAGTCGCTTGTAAATTATTACATAAATCAGGACCGTTAAGGAATAAAGTGGTCACCTTGTACACATTTTTGTGGGTGTGGTAATATATAACTTAAAATTTACCATTTAACCATGTTTAAGATCACTGCTCACTTGTGTCAAGTATAATCACGTTGTTGTAAGGCAGATGTCCTGTATATCCGAGAAGCAACTCCATCTTTTCTCTTTCCTCACAAACCCAGCAACCATCATTTCACCATGTCTTCATGAACATGAGCGCACTAGATACTGTATATAAATGGGGTCCAACAGAATTTGTTTCTCTGTGACTGGTTCACTTCACATGGCACAATGTTCTCACATAGCTAGTGCACATGATAGGATTTCACTATACACACGCTGATGCATCTAACACGTTTTTATTTCTTTAGGATGATCACTTTCTTAGTGATTATCTTTAATCTCTTGCACTAATCTTTACTTTCGGTGTTTACAGTTACATTGCAGAAGCACTGGTCACAAAATATTTTTATTGATCTGTTGAAGATTACTGAGAACAGGAACAGAATATTGCAAAGGTCTAGTACATTGCAGATATTTGAAGTGGTAGGAGAATGGTGGGGATTCGCACTTAATTATATTTTACTTATTTGTCAAGTGTCTTTTTATGCAGCTAGCTGTCAGTGTGCACCATTAAAATGTATGTTCCAGTTAAAATTACTTGGTATTTCACGTCATAGATCTCTGAGTTCACTCATGAATAATGGAAAATATTATATGTTTAAATCCATGGACACTAAGAATTTGCTTCATTTCTAAACTAAGATAGTTCAAGGCCTTCTTCTTTCCTTCATCATATTATCCTTCTAATGAGCTGTCCAGTGATGTGTAGAAACTAGATACTCAATGAATATCTATGTGAGATCCATTTTCCTGCTGTGAAAATGATGTTGAACCTGCTATAACGGTTATTGTAATGAAGAATAAATACATTGCAGAGAGCACAGAAGAAATAAAAATTATGCAGATTGGTCTTCTTTCCATTGCTAAGCCTGGGTTGGTCTTTCTTAAGGCTGTGGTACTTGCTGTTCCTTATGTGGAAACTACTCTGCCTCAAGGATTTGTTTGAATGGCTTCTTTCTGTTCTTTAGCTATCCGCTTAAACATCACCTCATCAGACAGGCTTCACTTGACCTCTCAATCTAACAACAGGGGCTCCTATTGTGCTACCTTTAATCTATCAAATTTTTATTTTTTCTTAAGGCTTATTTACTATATGAAACTATATTTTCTATCTATTTGTTTACTATCTGTTTCCTGTCCTGAGAAGATAAACTCCATGAAAACAAAACCTTATGTTGTTACTGTTCTATTTCTAACACCATGCAGCAACTAAATGTTCAATAGTTGCTGGATTAACAAATGACTAAATATATATATATACACATATATAAATATTAAATATATATAATATATATACGTATTAATTATGTCACTACCTTTTAAAGGCTGATGAAAATAAATCATAGTATAATGAAGACTGTTATTCTGTACATATACACACACAAACATATGCAATACATACATATCTGTGTGGATGGGTGCACAGACATAGTTTTAGCATTACTACTATTTACCTTTCCAAAAATGCTCAATCTTTTGGAGTCAACGTACGGCTGTTTTAGTAAAAACCTGCAATGAAAAAGAAATAAATTATAGTTATATCTTTTTGAGTCAAATGTATATGTAAATTTATACTTGACACATAAACACCCACAAAAGTCAGTGACGAGTGATGCTTTATTGACGTACATGGCTGTATTCAGGTGGAAGGGCTATATATTACAAAATCCTGCTACTCCATGTCATGGTCTGGCTGAGCTTATTATAAATGCAGAATCTTGGGCCCCTTTTCAGACCCACTGAATCAGTACCTACATTTTAATAACATTCTACCTAATTTTCAAGTACTGTTGTAAAAAGGTCATATTTTCATGTCAGTGTGGTAATTTCATCTGTGAAAGTTTAAGAATTATAATTAACTAGGTAAGCAGTAAACATCATAGACTAATATGAACAAATAATACAGTGGTATAATTAATGTATCTTCTATTTTCATGAATCAAAAGTGATATCTAATTCGAGGTGAAAAGCAAGAATTTTGTTATTACAGCACTAAGGGTGAGAGGCACTTTAAAAAATGCAAGACATTCTATAATCAACTTAGAAAATTGCCTAATCACTAAAATAGAAACCACTGACTCAGGGTTAGCAGAATTACACATCATATATCTAGATACTGTCATTATAAAAAAAGAATAGAAAAATGTGTACCCACTTACTTGACAGCTGCTATTTGGTCCTTTACTTCTACTGAACCTAACTTTCGATGAATCTCCTGCAAAATTTTCAGACCCTGGAATCCACTTCCTCTGCCATCAAATCTTGCTACAATGACATTATCTGTGTCGACAAGTACGGAATCCCAGTCAATATGGAATTTGTCATTAACTAACTGGCCTCCTGGTTCTTCATCCCTGCAAATACCAACATATTAAACCAAAACAAGAGCAATTGAAAATCCAGTAAAAATTCTACCTTTCACATTTACTAGTTAACAAAAGTTATGAAAAAGTCTATGTTGGCTTTTAGAGTTTTTTTTTTTTTAACTCTTGATGATAAACTTGAAGGTAAAAATATAATTTACCTTTTGTAAAACTTTAAGTGAAACATTTTCTGAGTGAAATAAAAATATGGACTCAGAAATACACAGTAAAGATTACCTTCACTCATTTTTTCAGAGGGAACAATAAAAAAAAAGGCATGATGCTTTCTGTAGGTAATTCTAAAAATTGGTTGTCTAATTGAGTCAGGTCTATTTTTATTGGGTTTCTTCCAGACAGTGTGGTTTAGACATGTCTTGTGGAAGGCTTACAAGGGTTGGAGGGTCTGATAGAGAGCAGAATCAATTACAGAAGCTTGATAATAATTTACCAGGAAATATACAAAAAATGGTGGACTCAAGAAATACTGCATTTATATTTTCTGAATTGCTTTGTTAGTTTGTTTTTGTGGTGGAATTCTCACTGAAGAGAATTTAAGAAAACAGTGAAAAAATTATTTTTCAACACTAAGATTGACCTCAAGGAAAAGAAGCAGAGACAGACATGTATTTGAACAATTTGAAAGCGAGAAGTAAAGATGAGAACACAAATTATGAATCGTAAACAGTCTCTCCAGAGAGGAAAAGTGGTATAATTTTAAAGTGGCAGTTTAAAATAGTATTCATTATTATATTTTCAAGAATAGAAAATAAACTGAAAAAGCAGATTATCATACAATCACACAGATTATAGTTCAAACAGCAGTTGTGCCTGCGACAGATTTGAGGATGATCCAAACATTCAGGTTTGAAAGGATTGACATTGTTAACTGTGCTGCTCGTCAGAAATCCCCATCCTGCTCACTTTCTTTAGGGTCAGGCTCCATTCTCTTCTGCCCTCATGTTGGGGAAGCTCCAATATACAAATCAATCCTCATTAACAAGCTTTTAGGTTATCAGATTTAGTAAAGCAGATAATCCCTCTCAGCAACAAATAGAATTGAGTGGGTACAGGGTTTGTGTGGCACCAGCAAGTTAGGTAAAGGAAGAAGAAAAGAATAGGCCAAAACACCAAGCAACTAAAATGATTTGAATGATGTTATGGGTTGAACTGTGTTCTTCCCAAATTTATATGTTGAATCTCTAACCCTTAGTTCCTTAGCCTGCAACTGTGGAGACCTAACATGCCCCATATGAACTCTAATCTCTTCTGTTGGATCAAAAGAATACAAAGGGCTTAGCTATCCCTACCCCAAAAATTTGCATGGAAAGATCCCAGTCTACCAAAATCCTCCAGCAGGCAGTGGAATTTTCCCACGTCCTACAGCCCCATACATGAAGGAGCCTCCAACCGCCCTCCACACAGCCGCCACCTTAGCCTACCCAGGCGATTCTCTATCCCATTCATTAAATGGCCTGAACCTCTCCACTCTCTGGTCTCATCTCTGGGTACAGCACAGCTGACCTTTCCGTTACTATATTTAGAGACAGGACCTTTAAGGAGATAATTAAGTTAAAATGAGGCTTTTAGTGTGGGCCCTAATCCAATCTGACTGGTTTCCTTATAAGAAGAAGAAATTTGAACACACAAAAACCCTAGAAGTACAACAGGAGGACTGCTTGTGAAGAGGCAGAAGAGGGTTTCCATCTGGTTTCAGATACCCTGATCTTGGATTTCCAAACTCAACAATTATGAGAAAATAGGTTTCTGTTGTTCCAGATACCCAGTCACTGTTATTTTGTTAGGGCGTCCCTAGCCAACTAATACAAATGCCTTCTGTAGTCCAAGTTCTTGAGATCCATTATCTCTTTGACTCTACACTCTCAAGATTTAATTAATATTTTAGGGAGAAACGTGACTGTTCTATGGCTTATTACAAGCATTATAAATTGAAGAGACACTGTACATAAAGAACTGTGCCGTGGAAGTTAGTTAATCATGGCCGCCCTCCATTGTTTCCTAAATCACATGTTTAACAGTGACCTTGTGACTCAAATCTAAACCTACATCTGTGTTTTCCTACTGTGGTGTTTGCATATTAGCCTTTTTCTTTCTTTCTGTTATAGTTTACTTTTAAATTTAGGTTCATATTGCAACCTTAAATCTTGATCATACGATTGGAAATTAGTTACTATACATATCCAACTGCTCTAGCCTAGAATTCTAATTGCTTCATTCAGAAGAAAGTATGGAAGTGCTTTGTTCAGGTCCCTGTTTTTTTTCAGTTTCCTGAACTCATACAACTTGCTTAGCATTTGAGTACTAACATGAATCATGTTCACATGACTTGCACAATTTCCAGTACATGTAGGACACGGCCAATACTTGTTGAACTAGACTTCTTTTAGAAAAATAGACTCAGGTGAGTTTTAAAATGGAAAGCCCTTAAAAAGACTTTATTTTACATAAAATGTTACATTTTAAAGTTTGAGGATTTACTACAAATATTATGATTCCCAGAGCACAAGATACCAAAGACTAATTTCACCTCTCAATACTAAACTGAGTATTGAATATTGAGTTTAAATTTCAAGGTTATGCTGAACATAGATAAGATACTAAAACTCTGAGACTCAATTTCTTTATGAATAGTAATGATAAAATACTATCCTATCTTCCTCAAAAAGAGTTTGTAAGCACTAAATTTCATAATGCATTCAAAGGTACTCAATAATTAGACTAATGGAACCATAATATTTTTACTAGTTTTTTTTTTTGTTTGTTTGTTTGTTTATTTTGAGACAGAGTCTCACTTTGTTGGCCTGGGTAGACTGCCATGGCATCATCATAGCTTGCAGCAACATCAAACTCTTGGACTCAGGGGATCATCTTGCCTCAGCCTACTGAGTAATCAGAGTATAGGCACCCTCTACCATGCCTTGCTAGTTTTTCTATTTTTTAGTAGAGACAGGGTCTTATTCTTGCTCAGGCTGAATACCTGGTCTCAAACACCTGGATTCAAGAAATCCACCCACCTCAGCCTCTCAAAGAGCTAGGATTACAGAGATGGGCCACTGTGCTTGGTCCACTTTTTACTGTCTTCAAAGAAATTTAGCTTCTGTTGAGTATTTTTTTTCTTTTCTTTTTTTTCTCTTGCAGTTACAGTTCAAAATGGGGAACTATATAAAGGATTTGAGCTATTTCTCGGAAATTATACTGGGAAAAATCTATGGGTAAAATGCAATTGTCATGTGGCATAAACTATCATAGGTATTGTCATTTCCTAGATGGACGGATGATGGCTACACCCTTACAAGAATGTAAAAGAGTGGAAAGTAAGGGTCTTGAGTGACTACCAGAGAGTATTAGATTTTAAGGCAGGATTGTCTAGGTTTAAATTCTGAAAAAGTAAAATGGCAAGGTGTTTTGTTTAGAAATATACAGTTTACCCGTTTACATATGACCCATTGCATTGTTCACAACTATTTTAGGAATTAACCACTAAGTTCAGTTTTGCTCATATGTAAATAAGTCAAGACATTTTATGGCAGCAAATAGAATATAGTCTAAAATGAGGCACATTTTCAAACTCATGATTAGTAAACTGCTACAGATTTTTCAAAACCAAACTTTCTATCCCTTACTCATGTTTACAACACCGGGCGAGGGTAGGGGGTGGTGGTGAAATGCAATGTCACTCCTCTGCTCTTCTCTCTAAATTGCCATTTTAAATTTCAACCTTGTCTTTCCAAGTTTTAATGTTAACACACACTGTGGTATCGACATATTGCAAACCAATGCTTCTGAATGTATTTCTGTGCCCAATTAGGTGTACAATTTAGGCATATCTATTTCAAAATGAGTTTAAATGAACATGGATGATGATGGTAAGGATGATCATTATAAAGAACAGGCCAGATACGTGCAAGAAAATGTTAGAAATTAATCGATCAGAAGTATTGAGCCGAAAATATTATTCTTGTTTTGTAAATCCAGCCCAGCAAGGACTTATTCAGTTAGGAACCAGATTTGGGCTGGCAGAGATGACCACAGCGCATTTACTGCAGACCAAATCACCCATCACATATTAATAATAAGTGGGAATTATGTACTTATGGGCTGTGCAGAATCAGTGAGTGTCAATTGATGTGGTTCCTTTTGTTTATTTGTTTGTTTTCTGAATGTCTTACGCATTTCCCATCTTCTCTATTTTGCTTTTTTATCTCAGCCTTGGAAATCTCTGAGGACCCATATAAGAAGAATGTTTCAAGGTTGAGTGTGGGGACATGCAACTTTATTGAAATTTGTGGTGGAAAGAGCAATTCCATCTGTGGTTAGGTCACAGTAGAAAGCTGTATGAAACTTGCATATTTCTTAACACAGGCAGCAGAATCAAATTAAGACTGTAAACTTTTCTTAGAAGTTAAGGTCTTCAAGGGGAGAATCCTCATCTATTTCAACACTTTCAATACTGAAAGTGCCTGTATGGATGAGGAGTTCACGAAATGAGTATATAATATACTATATAATAAAACAAACAATATCAGATAGATCTTTAAAATGACAGAGCTAGCCACATCTTTATGACATCAAAATACTATTTATTCCAAAACTGAAGTAAAGTGAAGAGATTTGTTCAAACTACATGTGTGATCAGGTTAACAAAGTGCCATTTAAATTCATGAAAAGAGGGTTGAATTTATATTCAAAAGATAGAAGTTTTGGTCCTTGACTTTGTTGCCCATCTGCTGAGTTACCTTGAGGAATTGTAAGCTGTTATATTTTTATTCGTTGTTTTCATTATTAAGTAATATTTGGTAAATGTTAAGATCACAAATTATTAGTACAATTCATTTATTTAACGTTTTTTATTAGTAAAGCTTTGATTACAAAAATGTAAGGAAGAATATTTTCCCATAAGAGCACTTTCCATGATAGGTTTATTGCATGGCAGAATTTTAAAATTGCTTTACAGCTAAATATCTATGTTAATTGGAGCAGTGAAAGGAGAAATGTAGAGAAATTTCTTTATAGTCATCTCAGTTCTTTGCCTTGTTTGGGTCTAAAACAAGTTATTTCAGTTTCATGAGTACCTGGCTGAGAGGTAGAATCATTGAGCATCAGATGTTGCAATTTTGTGATAGATATTATGAACTAAAAAAATGTGTGCAAGGAAAGGTAAAGAATAGCATGGAAATTCAGGAAAGGGAATGGAAACTGATTGTGCAGAGAGTCATATCAAGTTACATTCTTGAGTAAAATCAATTATCAATGCTTCTAATTTTGTTCTTCATAGAATGACTCATTTCAGATAGAACATGAGATTGACATAAGATAGTATGTTAAATAGTATTTGTCTTGCCTTAAACTGGAATTTACCTTATAGAGATTTATAATCAGTGATGTTTTAGTTACGCATATGCACATCTAAAGTGTAATAAATTTTGCCCCTTTTTAAGCAATATATATGTGTGCAAACAGATACATGTACCGACCACTTCTCTGCCTTTTGGCTAACTTCTAAGGCAAACACATGCATGTCTTAGACTAATTCCTATATACAAGCAGTCCATAAATTACAAACAAGGTAAATTCTGTACGTTTGTTCTTAAGTTGAGTTTGTCTGTAATTTGGAACAGGGAAACTTATCTATTACTTGTATTGTATGTAATTTGGAATAGGGAAATTTATCTATTACTTAGCCTCTGTTTCCAAGTGTGAGTTGTATGTAAATAGGATGCTTGTAAATAGGGGAAGTCCTGTATGGCATTTACTTCATCATGTAAGGAATAACATTATTTTTTCCTGTAAGAGAAATGTTTCTTGTCCACATTCTACCTTTTTCCATGAGGGATGTTACTAAAATCACATTCAAATTTATGACCCATAGTTCATTTGCATTATAATTTTTTGTTGAATTCCCTTTCTTAAGGATTATAACCAGGAAAGTGTTTGACAAGATCAAAGATGTTCCTGCTGTTACCGTATCTTCCAGTTCCTAAGATTTTGTTCATGGTGGTGATTAAAATGAGGCCTACCTGATAATGCACATGAAATTAGGTTTATTAATTTAGTCTTTAATCAATTCCCTATCATTGTACTCATCTGTTTGCATACATAGACCTTGTCCATTGTCCAACATTCAGAAAAGTTGCTTATGTTAATGATTTAAACCTTGCAGGCAGGTAAGGGTATCACTGTGGACAGAATACAGGTGATTTGGTGATCAAACCGAACTGATCTGAGCCCAGCTGAAGTGACATTAGAGAAGTGACTTTCCTTTCCTGTGCCCAGATTTGCCTTTGTTTAGTAAGGAGGATGATAATAACATGTATCTACTAGAGTTAGAGTAAGGATTAAATGAGATATTATTTTGTTTTTTTGCCTGGTGAACTATCATGTCCATAGGTGATGTTCAATATTACTAACCTAGGTTCGGCCAATGCTTTGGTTCTTGGCTTTTCACCTTCCATTCCCCTCGTAGAGGCTGAGCTAACCAAATCTGGTTATTCCTGAGCAATTCTGCATTGATAAATCCTGCATCTATTCAAGAACATGGCTTCTCATGGAAGGTGAGTTGATAACAATAGACATGTTCTTGTCCACTAGTCTGTCTATTTGCATAAAAACACCTAACTTAAAAATCTCTTCTTATGTATAAAGTACATAATACTTTACTAAAGTACTAAATAATTCTTTTTTTTTTTCTTAGATAAAGTCTTACTTTGTTGCCCAAAGCAGTGTGCTGTGGTATAGCACATCTCACACTCTTGGGCTCAAGCAATTGTCTTGCCTTAGCCTCCTGAGTAGCAGGGACTACAGACACAACACCCAGCTATTTTTAGAGATGGGATCTCGCTCTTGCTCAGGCTGGTCTTTTTTTTTTTTTTGCAGTTTTTGGCCCAGGCCGAGGTTTGAACCCACCACCTCTATATCCCTGGTATATGGGGCCAGCACCCTACTCTTTGAGCCACAGGTGCCACCCTCAGGCTGTTCTCAAACCGGTGAGTTTAGGCAATCAACCCTTCTGGACCTCTCAGAGTGCTAGGATTACAGGTATGTAATCAGCCTAAGTAATTCTGTCTGCAATAGTTTATATGGCACACATCTAACTCTTTGCTGACTTGAATTATAGTTATTTAGCAGTAACCTTATGTCCATACAATCAGAAGAATCACATTGTATCTTTTGCACATGTCTGCCATGCTCAGCCCACATCTTCTAATGAGTGCCTGTCACTTTTGCTATCTGCTGCTCATAGGCTCAAGGTAACAGTATAAGCTTCTTGAGAATGGAATTACTGACAATTTCTTTTTAAATTGCTAAGATACTGAGTGCCTCTGAACTTAATTGTAGTTGGATCATAAAGAAAAAATTTCTTAAGTATTTACACTTATGTGAGTCAATCAGTACATTTAAAAGACATTAATGTTTTTGTCTTTGTCTTCAAATGCATTGAGAAAAAAGGTATTTGACATTTGTCCCTGATGAGAATTTCTTTAAGTAGGTGCTTTTAAAAAGAACATGTATTGGATGTTTTAATTTTTTTCTTTGATCTTCAAATTTGGGAAAGTATTTGCATTAATAAAACTGAATCTTTTCCCCATCTATTAGTCCTCCCCCTACTTCTCCCTCTTTTCCTTCTTCTGTTTTGAATAGAACAGCTTTCCTCATGTCATGATCAATTATTGTCTACCAAATGCACTCCTCCTTGTCTTGAAGGGAATTTGATCCTATTTTGCTCTTTCTTTTGAAAGAAAGCCAGTGATTATCTCATTAGCCTGATGCAAAAATTGCATAACGACTGTGGTGAGAGTAAGGAAAGCGAAGAATCCAGCTCTTTAAAGGCAGTTATTTATATTGTAGCAGGAGGCAAAAAAAAAAGAAAAGAAAAAAGCAAAGCCTATCAGTACACAAGCTGAAACACTGAACAGCATGGATATTAATGATCCAGCTCTAAAACTCAGAAATGGACTGTTAGTATTATCCACACAAAATTAACCTCAGGATAAACATCTTAGACAGCACATGAAAATATCGAAATAGAACCAATAGAAAAGGACTTCAGGGACATTCCAGAGAAAAACTATGCCATAAAATGGAAGGGAGCTCAAATTTCCTAATCATTTTTGCTTTAACGTCTTACTACATTAATTCTTATCCTTTGGCCAATTTGAGATAATTTCTTATGGAGTGGATGAGGGAGGGGAAGCAGAAAGGAAAAGAGGTCTGATGATCTTTCTTCCTGTTTCTGGGAATAACTACATTCACACAGAGGGAGGACAGCATTTGAACTATTTCCTTGCATGTAGAGAGGGTCATACCTACATCATTCATAGTTAAAAGAAAGCTTAGCCCATTTTATAAACAGACCAAGGAAGGAGAATCTATCCTATTCTTCATGTGTGCATAATTCCCAACATGGCTCTCTTATGTAGCAGGTGTGTTTAGGCATGGACATGCAAAATACTGTACATGCTAGCTTCAGGAATTGAGCATATTTTTAAATTTAAAAATAGAAGAAAGTATGTGTATCTTCAAAATAGCAACAAGAGACAATCTCCACAACAAACTTAGAGTTCTTCATCTTCTCAAGGAAACTATTCAGCATGGGAATATTGTAAGTGCAATATTAGGGCATCAATCTTATGGGATATGCATAAGAGGATTTGTATTCATTGCAATAGATTAATAATATAGCAATAGATGCTAATTATGTGCAAACTTTGAACCCACATTTTGGGCTATGCAGGGCATCATGACACCCTCAGTAATACATGTATATGGTAATTATACAAGGATAATACATTTTTTCAACTCCTTCTACACAGAATACAATACTTTCTTGGTGTGTGTTTTGTTTTGTTTTTCTGAGTTTGTTTAGAGACAGGGTCTTGTTTTGTCACCAAGGCTGGAGTGCCATGGTGTGATCAATGTTCCCTGTAACACTGAACTCCTAGGCTCAAGTGATTCTCTTATTTCAGCCTCCCAAGTAGCTAGGATGACAGATACATGCTATCATATCCAGCTAATTTTTATCAAATTTTATTTTTTGTAGTAATGACGTCTTGCTATGTTGCTTTAGCTAGTCTTGAAATTTTGACCTCAAGCAATCCTCCTGCCTCAGCCTCCCAAAGTGGTTGGATTATCAGAATGAGTCACTGTGCCTTGCCTACTTTTTTCCTAAGAGTAGAAAACTAGCTAGATTCTAGAAATCAGTTTTCAACTGGAAATTATGGCTATATCACCATAGACAAATTTTAATCTAAACTTAGTTTTGGGGATTAATTAAATAGAAAAATAATAGTTATAATGCTAAGTCTGGGCAATATTATTAAAACCATTTTACAATTTAATAAACAGACATAGTTAGTAAGATTATAAACTATAGGTACATAATTCCAGCTCTTTAAGAGAAGACAATTATAAGCACTAACTATGATAAAGTATTAAGTCAATGCCTCTGGCTTATAATCAATTCTATTCCCAAAACAAAAGGAAATTAGAATCCTTAGCCAGATTAAGTTAAGGAATTCAAGGAAAATCTCTTTTATTTATTTACTGTGTTTTGATTCAGTGCTGTTTCCCAAATATACACCATATCCTTCAAATATCTTTATCCTTAGGATATTTTAGGGAAAATAAAAAAGACCTGACTTGTGAATTCCTGCTAAGTTTTCACCTCTGCGATGTGCGGTACATTGCCTACAACTTATGATTCTCATCTGTGAAAGGAAGACCCTAATATCTATTGTGTTATCATCATGATAAAAAGTTTCAGCATCCATGCAAACTAAGATATGTGCATATATTTAAAATTGAAATATTCAGAATCCATATAAATTAAGATATGTATATATTTAAAAATTAAAAATGTGTGTGTATATATATCATTTTTAATACTTTTAATTCCCAAAGAGGCAGTATGATTTTTGCAACATGTGTTTCTTTAGTGTGACTTATTCCTTGTGATGAAAAAGAGGAGGATGGTGTCAGTGTGTGTGTCACTGTGGTGCACGCTCAGTTTTTCCCAAGAACTTAATATTTGGAGGTAATTGGGAACACATTTTTTCACAAGTAAAGGTAAAAAGTCTTAGCAATATATTAGGACCTTAATAGAAAGGAAAACACCTAACAGAAGCACTTTTCTTTAGGGTGAGTTGCACCTGACCTGGCAGCTCCCAGTCACTACCTTTCCTGCGAGGCTCATCACAGAGACTGCAAAGACAGACTCAAACAGTGGACTAATGAAGAAGGGCTACACCTAGATCGGGGTTATAACTGTGATAAGAATGAAAATAAGAAAAAGCTAGATGAGAGCGCCTTCAAAGAGGAAGCACAAATGGCTAAATTCAGGGTTCAAAAAGACTGACTGATTCCAGATAAAAATGTTACAGTGTTACTAGTGTGTTAGTAAGAATTGTATTGCTTTGGTTGTGGTTTTGTTTTGAAAGTAGAATGACGTTGTGTTTCCTCCTCAGTCTCATTTCTGCTAGAAGCCCTGTAATTTTCACCGAGTGGTTTTGCAAGCCACCTGTTGCTCAGAATGTACGTGTGGGGTTCCGGGAGCCGAGCCTGCTGCTGGGGCCGCACATCGTCATCGGCAGCCTTTTAGCCCTCTCAGTTTGCCTACGTGACACAGAGCCTTATGTGAATCATAATATCATATTTTCATATATAAGGCAAAAGAGATAAATTTATAAAAGAACCCCAAAGTAATGTAATGTCATAGATGTACCCTTCAAATGTAAAGCTGTACGGATATGTAACCCAGGAGAGAAAATGTTGTATCTTAATATTTTTAGTTTAAGTTTTTATGCTTACTCAATAAAATAGTTAACATTCTTTTTAACAGGCTTTTTTGTGGGGAGACAACTCATTAAAACAGGAAAAAAACCTGATTCCACAGAGATCACTCTCACAATTATGACTCAATATATCCAAACCTAAAACCTAGGTGATTTAAGAAGCACATTATTTCTGATAAAAAAAGAAAAGAGCACTTAGTAGTGTATCTTTAAGTATATGTTATATTCCAAGTTTTATATTTAAAGTTATATTTCAAATTTTATTTAAAAAAGGAACTTTAATGAACCTATACTATCCATGTGAAACCATATCATGACTTCATTTAATTCATTTGGATTCAGTTAACACAGGTCTCATTTTCCATGAATATGAGAAAAAAAGATTTAAAAGAATCACCCAAGAGAATTGCAATTTAGGCATTATATACACATTTATTGAAATTTGAACTTTTCTCCTATGGCACTTTCTTAGTAAATCAACTTTGAGTTTGTTGAACTCTCTTAGATTAATTTAAAAAATTAGTACTGACATTTCAGATGTATTACCTACAGATTGTGAAAGAACAAGGTTAAACATGTTCAATAAAAACAGGAAAAGAAATGATCACCTTCTCTCCTTCCATTACCTAGATTAAATGGCACTGCCTTTTCTCCTTGTAATCATTTTATGTGTATTACAGTGTGGGTACAATTTCCATCCATTTAAATATGAAAGATTTTAAAAAATGAGAAACTTAATATTTAAGCTTTGAAACTTATTACATGACAAAACAATAATAATCACTCTTTGAGATAAATACTTTGAGACAGTGAAATGGATGACTTATTATTCTCATCTACATTTGACACTATTTATATCACCTTTCCAGGAAACAGAGGGTAAAGTGGATGTGTATTTGGAATGAACAAATAGAGGTTCAAAATATGTCAGTGGCTTGGGAAATATATGTTTTTACCTTTGGAAAGTAAAACAAACTCACCTCTGACAATCTGATCTGCTCAAAAGTTTAGGAATCTATGATATAAATAAGGCATAAAGACTTCCCATTAAGGAGACATTTTGATCAGAATTCAGAATTTTGTGAAATAATCTGGGTTGAGAATTGGGTCGTTCATATAGTATATTTATGAACTCAGCAATGATTTCCATAGTTTATATTTTACAATACAGCATTAGCCCAAACACATGGAATATGCTACATGTCAGAGGCCATTATAAACTGTTAAGTGGGAAGAACCAAAGGTCCTAAGATTTTGGCCATAAAGAAGCCTCCTCTGATTCAGGTTACTGTTCTTTGATAATATAACAGTAATTATTAAAATATAATAGACTATGTAAGCAGGCAGTAATGGGTAAAATGGTAGAGATTTTTTATTTAACATATATATATATGTATGTGTGTGTGTATATGTAATATGTAAAACTGGGGTGCAAACTCCAGGTTTTCCCTGCTCAGGATCTTGAGTAAAATAAGCATGACACATTTTAGCCATAGTTTTCTTGTGTTAAAATGAGGACAAATATATTTATCTTGCATTGTTTCTATAAAGATTAAAGATCATATCAATAAATTCTTAGCATGATGATCCTTGTACAATAAACAGTCAATGGAAGATAATATCAATTCTTATCATCTTAGGAAAATAAGCTCAATAGTCAACTTATAAAATATAACAATGAAGAGATGCCATGAAAATCAATCAATATTCAACAGTATCCAGGTGAGTACAAGAAATCAGAAATCCACATCTCATTCTGTTAATAGGAAACCAAACTGCAAAGAAACTCACTCTGAAGGCTAAATTTATACATGTTACAAACTGTCAAATCATTTATTTCTTCTGCTTTCTCCACTTTGTCTTAACTCATTCCTAATGACAAACTCCAGGCTAATTGATTATTTTACTGATTCATTCATGTATTCAGACATTCATTAATTCTATCAAATCATGCTCCAGTTTTTGTACTCAGGCTAAATAATCCGAAAGCAGTTTTTACCAACCAGGAGTTGGCAGTTTGATAAAAGAGACAGCAATGAATATATGTATACACACACATGAATTTATCTCCAGCGTAGTTACATGCTTATAATAGAGATGTGCTTATCTAGACATATGTCAGGAAGTATTAATAGAATTTTTCCGATTGGGCAAGGAAACTAAAATAACTAGTACTCTGTGTAAAAACACACAGAGGGATGATTGTGGAGGTGACGTTACCCAGAACAAAGTCATTGCCTTTCCTCTGCATGGAGTTTACCTGCTGGCTGGTGTGAGATGAAGACGGAGAGATAAGTAGAAAACATATGTTGTGAGGGAGAATATGAATTTTTAATCAATTGAATAATAAAAATCATGAGATGAGATGGTTTTGGATATGAGACCAACATTTTCAGATAGGGATTTCATCAAGTTCATTCAGTTCCACTCTAAAAGCAGAGTGGAAAGGCAACTGAGGGAAAGGATAGAGCAATGAACTAAATTAAAAATAAGAGTGGCTAGAGAACAGAATGGCAGGTTAGGGTCATGGCCATGTACTTTTTATATAATATTAAATCATGTTATTTTCCTCACTTTATAAAGTAAGGAAAACTAAGAAAAATTGAGCAGTATACTGGTAAATCTTCATTTTTTTCTTTATTTAATTTTCTTTATTTTATTTTTTTTGCAGTTTTTTTGGCCAGGGCTAGGTTTGGACCCGCTACCTCCAGCACATGGGGACAGCAGCCTACTCCTTTGAGCAACAGGCGCCACCCCTGGTAAATCTTAACCTGAACCCCGTCCTACCTGACTCCAAACCCAGCATTTTTACTATCCTGCTTCTCAGAAAGACCCATAAGAGAACTGTTTAAATTAGCTTCTTGCTCAGGTCCTTACATTTCTCCAATGAACTAAATGTCAACCAGACCAAAGCACAAGTCTGATGAGAAGATGAGCCAGCAGCTTCTCTGACTAAGAAAACAGACTTCTGTTTGTGTTGCCCCAATGAGGAACACTGAGCCAAAGCCGGCTGATATGCAAAAAAAAATCATTGTCTACACCTCCGCCTGCACAGATGAGCTAGGCATCAGGCACAGCCGGTTCTTTTGTCTTTCATTTTAAGTTCAGTACACACTAAGAAAGCCTTCTAGGGTCCCTTTTTCTGAGAAACTACATTTTACATTCCCCCAAAAGTATGATCCCTTTTCACAAAAGGGAGGAGTGACTGAGAAAGAAGTTGAAGTTGATTTTTTTTCTTTTCCCTTAATTTTAGTGCTTTAAATGTTTTCTTCAATAACTCATACCTATAGTTCATATGAGAGAGTAAGAAAACTAGGTAAGGTGAAGAGACAGGGGAAGAAGTTAAAAGAGACCAAGGAAGAACTTCCTCACAAAGTCACCTACAACATTCGGAACCTTTCGATTATTATGGACAAAGGAGGGAGGTCTGGAAATAAGAAACGTAACTATGTGAGGTCAAGTCATGAGAATTAGGAATGAACACTGGGGTGGGGGAAAATATTAAGTATTGCACTACTTCGGTAGTGATTGGCTTGTTAAAATAAAGGTGGAAAACTGGTTCTCTAAATTATGATGTCTAAATAAAATTTAAATAAAACCAACACAATCCATAAAAAAGAATAAATTAACCCCCAACATTATATAAATCATATGTCTGGGCATTTTATAAGAGGCTTTATATGCTATTTTTCATTTAATTTTCAAAGCAGTCTTAAAACACAGGTTATACTGTAATGCTCATTTTATATTTAGTGAAACTGAGCTTTGCAAGAGGTTAAGTCCAAGGACATGCAGGTAATAAATGGCAAAACTAGAATTTGAGCTCAGAAAATTTCTTTGAATAGACTGAATACTTTAGCCTCTACTTTCAGTAATCACAATAAACAGCATCATTTTCATATTCACTTTTCTTACAAAGACTCTAGAAATAATTCTAGATAATTTTAAGCTCTGTCATTTCAATATGCTACCTGGGTAATACAATGGTAAATCAACATTCCAGGTAGTTACCCAGGAGATGTTAGAGGCTCTGTGCCTAATACTACACGGCCACAATATAGTCTCACAAAAAGTATGAATGAATTCAATTTTAAAGTCAACTTCAAGGCTGAAAATCTTAAGAGTCAGGTTTTCTGAGGATAGGATCTACTTCCTTTTGGCCATGAATCCAGAAGGGAAAACTGTTAGGAATGATACAAACATACCAATTGCTTCAACAATTGAAAAATATGTTTTATTAATGTTTCATAAAGAGCATAGGGCTTGAGTAATTAATTGCTAAGCAGACATGCAAAAACTACACTCACTATTCCTGCAGTAGCATCAAATCCTACAACATTTGGGATAAAAGAATTACACAAAATTACATATCTGTCCATATAATTAGAGAGGTGCTCCTTGAGAAACTCACATAACCGACAGCTGCCCTGGTTAACTACACACATAAGACTCTTTGCTTATTTAATTAGGATGCTGTGTGATGAGAGGCATGAGAAAAATTATAAAATCTTTAGATTCCTTTATTTCAAAAACAAATAAAATACTTACATTATTAACAGAAGAGCATACTGGTTTCGGTCCATAAAATCTTTGGGAAAGGACAACTGTAAAGGAAGTTCTTTTAAAGAAAGAGCAAAATATTAAAGATGGGGAGTCATTTATATGTAAAACTAAGCAGCAGAGAAAGTTGTTCTCGAATAACAGCATGCACAAAACTTTACCATAGTCGTCAATATGAAGGATTTTTATTTCTGACTTGGCTAGCTTCTTCTTCAAGATAGCTTCCTGCAGCATAGAATTGCTTTCCAATATAGAATATTCTGTAAGCCAAAAAATAATAGTGTAAATACAGAAATCCTGTGCCTGAATCAAGGATCAGTACAATATAACAAAAAATTATCCAGTTGTTACCTCTTGATAGGCACTGTGCTAGGTACTAAATAAACTTTCTTCTTTTTGTCCTGAATTACTACAGGATTTTTCTAACTGACCTTCCTTACTTCCAGTGAAATTTTCTGTTTGCTTCTATATGTTGCAATTAGCATTTACATTTTCAAAATGCTAATCTAATCATGTTGCTGCCCTGCTTAAAAATATTTAAAGAAATAGGAAATTATTTAACACCAAATGAGAAAAGAATTCACAATGTCTAGATACCAATACAAAATTAATATGCATACAAAATTTTAGAAGAGGGTAAAATTTACTCAATAGACACAACTCAGAAATGACAGAGATAAGGACATTAAAACTGAGTCTGCAACTATAGTTTGAGTGTCCAAAATGGTAAATAAAGCATAATTGTGTTGTATATTTCTAAAAATAAAACTGCAGAATCTGAAATACATGACCTAAAATGAAAAAAAAATACAGGATGAGATTAACAGAATATTAGATACTGCAGTAAAAAAGAGTAATGAATTTTAAAATATAATTATAGAAAATATAAAAATAAAAACAACAAGAAACTGAAAAAACATGAAGAGCACATCAAAAAATTTATACATAGAATGGTGAGCATTCTAATCCATAAGTTATACATGTGTATCTATATCCATTTGATTCTTTAATTCCTCCCAAAATCTTTATATAGAATATATAATGCAAGATAAATATTCATATATATAATTTATTAGATTCTTTCATAGATAATCTATAATATTTGATTATTTTCTTTTTTCCACCCTTTGCTCAAGTTGGAATGCAACAGTGCAATCATAGCTCACTGCAACTTCAGACTCCTATCTCCAACAATCCTCCACTCTAAGCATGGTAAGTAGCTGAGACTACCAGCATGTCACCATACTCAGCTAATTTTTTTTATAACTTTGTAGAGATGGCATCTTGCTATGTTACCCAGGCTGATCTCAAAGTCCTGGGCTCAACTGATCCTCTTGCTTCAGCCTCCCAAAACGCTAAGAATAGAGGTGTGAAACACATCATCTGCCAGATAATTTTTAAGTGTTATTTTAAACTACTTTTAAAATTTACATTGTAGTTCATCAAATAGCTGAATTTTGCATATTGTATACAAAATATGTATTTTGTATATTTCTATACCATTAATCAAGATAAATTAATGTATTTACCACAGTTCATTTGGCATGTATATATTCTGCAATTTTTGTTTCCTTTTTTTCCCTTTTTTTTTTTTTGCACACAAGTACGTCTTCTACAAATAAAGACAGCTCTACTACTTATATTTCTTTTTCTCTCCAATTTTACTGTTCAGTACTCTGTGACAATGTGACACAGAAAAGCTGAGAAGGCTGAGAGCAGACATTCTCGACTTTCCCAACCCTGGAAAACAGCCTGACTAAAGTCAGCCGTAGTATTTTTGTAGATACCATTCATCAAGTTAAGGAAATTCCTTTCCATTTTTATCCTGTTGAGTAATTACTATTAATTTATTAATATTATTTGTCCAATTTATCAAATGTGTTTTCCTAAATCATTTCAGATGTCAGTGTAATATGGGGAATTACAATGATAGATTGTTGAAGGTTGCAACAGTCATGAATTCCCTGAGTAAACCCCATATGGTCATAATATGTTATCCTCTTTATAAATTACTAGGTTTGATTTGCTAGCATTTAATTAAGAAATTCTGTATCTAAATTCATGAGAAAATTGGATCATTTCATCCTTGTCGTGTTTATATCTGGATTTGGAATCTGATGAATGCTGGCCTTATCTTTTCTAAAAGAGCGTATACACTTGGTAATAATGCATTCAATGCTGCATAGAATGAACTAGAGAAGCCAAGTGGAAAGGGAATTTTCTTTGTGAGAAGAAGGTTAATTGTAAATTAAAAATTATAGTAGTTTTTTTTTTTTTTGTAAGACAGAATTTATTCACAGAAAACAATACAGAAAACATTAAGGCTCCTGGTAGAGGGAGCGAATTCTAGTGGGGAGAGAGAAGCTCTCTCCATTTCTCTCCCAGTCTTTCCCCATCTCCTCCTTTAGACCTTTAGTCTCAGGGTATATATAGGTGTATGGGTTCCTTGGCCAGGAAACAAATGAATACAGTCCCTTCCACCAGGGGCAAGATGAATGAATGTATCAATGAATGGATACAGTCCTTTCATGGAATTGAGGCCTAGTAAAT
>CAUYON010082890.1:0-29765 GCA_963573935.1 Arctocebus calabarensis
GAAAATGCCCCTGAAGAAAGTGATTGACTCTTGGCTGGGAGAGACGCGTCTTGAGAGGGCGAACGCTCCCTGGGAAATGTGCATGGCATGGCCTCCAGCAGTGGTCTCTGCCGCTCTGTAAAAGATGCCTCTCCTGAGTACATTGGATATTTTTTCTTCCATTCTTGAGATACTTTGCTAAGACGAATATGTTCCAGCTCCATCCATGTAAACACAAAAGAGGTAAAGTCTCCATCTTTCTTTAAGGCTGCATAATATTCCATGGTATACAGGTTCCACAATTTATTAATCCATTCGTGGGTCAATGGGCACTTGGGCTTCTTCCATGACTTAGCATGTTTTTGAAGATGAAGGGAGCCTAGAGTCTAGGAATGCAAGGAATACTACTCTAAAAGTTGGAAAAGGCAAGAAAATGGACTTTTCCCCTAGAGCTTCCAGGGAGAGGAAGGTCCTGCCAACACCTTGATTTTAGCCCAATAACACCAATTTTGGAGGTTTGATTTTCACCACTGTAAGAGAATTAATGTGTATTATGTTATATAAGTACCGTACTCTAATTCATTGTGCCACTGGAGTTCCCCACGTGTATTATTTTAAACCACCAAATTTGTGCTTGTCACAGTAGTACTAGGAAACTAATTCAAGGCCTTTACTAAACATGTTCTGGCTTTGATAACCAATCTCACAACAATAGTACACTGCTTAAAAATGAATAATTTTGGAAAATGTTAAATTAGATAGGTTGCTAGACCAGTAGGCAACAATTAGAACTGTTCAGAGAAAATCTGGAGGTGTATTTATCCTAAAGATAAAGTCACTAGCACAGTCACTAGAGCATAACAAGTGTTCAAATTGGTGAGTTTTTTCAGTTTCCTGGGCAAGAAGACTGTGCCTTTTTAAAAAAAAATTAGCAAATTATAGATTTACATGCAATTTTAAGAAATAATAGTGATATCTTATCTCATTACCCATTTTCCTCCAGTGTTAACATCTTGCATAACTGTACTATAGCATCAAAATTAACATTGATACAATCAACCAATCTTATTTGGATTTCATCATTTTACCTATACTCATTTGTGTGTGTGTATTATTTCATGAAATTTTATCACATGTACTTTCCCAGATGGGGATATTATTAAGCCCTACATAGATCTGAGAGGTGTTATCCAAAAGTTGGCCAGCAGAGGAGAAATACTCAAGACTTATAATGTGTGCTTGGCTCTCAATGTTCTATTGCAAGCCTTTCTGCAAAGCCTCTTCTTTCTGGGTCAATTGTACATATTATTGATAAATTAGCATTAAGTATGCAAAGTAGGATGAAAACATATATAAAATAAAATGAAATGAGGTGATGGTTTTCTGTTTTGAATTCTGTGGAACTGATTCAGTGATTGTTTTCTTTTTTCCTAAATTATGTGAGAAATTAGCATATAAAATGATACAGAGAATACATAATGGGAACTTATACATTTCCTTTTGTGAAATATTTTCATTTAATAAGTGTTTTTGACCTGTGAATGATGTTCCCCTTGACAAGTCATGCATGTGTGAGTAATTAGTAATACTTTTCTTTCTCAAAGTGAACATTTCCAGTAAATATAAGCCTTTCAGAAGAAATATCTAGGATGTAGAATTTGGCAGAAATGTCTGGCATATTTATTTAATATGAATATCTATTAAAATAACTGATTTATGGATCAGAGAAAGGCATTATTAGCCTGAATGCATTAAGTGCCCCTATAACAAAAGAGCACAAAAAGCCCAAATTTGTAAGGAATGCAGAGAAGTGTAAATAGACAAAATTACAAAAAAATAAGATGTAACTCATTAATAATTAAATGAATGTAAATAAAAGCATCTAAATAGCCTTTTATCACTAATCACTTATGACAAAAATTAAGTATAGAAATAACCCAATAACATAGCCAAAAAATTCACAGAAGAAAATTTTTTTAATTTTCTCTGTGTGGAGAGAGAGATGAGAAAGAAAGTGAGAGAGGAAGGGAGTTGTAGGGAAGAACAGAGGGAGGGAAGGAAAGAGTGGGAGAGAATCAACTTAAATATGAATCAAGGACATAGTAACACACTTATAAGAAATAAATTTAAATTTTATGATGATTCTAAGTGTGGCAAAGAAATGGAAATTCTCAAATATTTCTGAAGATGTTTAAATTATTGAGATCAAGTCCTAGGGAATACATATTTAAGCATGTCATGTAGGGAAATTTTCCCAAATGTGCAAAATTAAGATGATAAGAGCATATTCACTATAATATTGACTGAAATAGACAACAAAACAAGGAATAAAATGGAAGCAACCCCAAGGTTCAGTAATACAAAAACAAATAAGTAATAAAGATTAATAAAACCATTTAAGCATCTCTAGAAAAAAATGATATCTGGTTTACATTTTCTCTAGTACTTTTTTTCTTGGAAACTTAAAAAAAATAAATTTACTATTTTATTTCAATAGATTTAGGGAGTGCAAATGGTTTCTTTGTTACATGAATGAATTGCACAGTGGAGAAGTCTATGTTTTTAATATATTTATCACTGGGAAACTAGATAAAGGTAAAATATTACCTGTGTAACTGGACAAGATTTCTTTTTCTTAATTTTTATTTATTTATTGTTGAGACAAAGTCTCACTTCGTCACCCTCAGTAGAGTGCCATGGCGTCACAGCTCACAGCAACCTCAAACTGTTGGGCTCAAGCGATCCTCTTGCCTTAGCCTCCCAAGTAGCTGGGACTGCAGGGGCCCACCACAATGCCAGGCTACTTTTTAGAGACCGGGTCCCACTCTTGCACAGGCTTTCCTCAAACTCGTGAGCTCAAGCAATCCACCTGCCTCCTCCTCCCAGAGTGCTATGATTACAGGAGTGAGCCACCATGCCCCACCTAGGGCAAGATTTTTTACAGCAAAAACGACCATTGATAATTGAAGATTTCTGTCCTTGAGCATGCCTCTTACTGTAAGTGACAGTTATACATTTACAAAATACATCAACCCCTTTCAATCATAGGGCTTATAACCTGGGAGTTCCTCCACTCTATATAGTCTCTGCTTATACTTGAGCATTCACTTGAGGGAACAGGGGATGCAAAGAATAAAGTTTGGACAGGTCTAAGGACTCCTACTGCTGCAAAAGCATGCATATAAGACAGTGAATTCTACTGTATCCTATTACAAAGTCAAGCAAACCTAATTCCAGTTGAGCCCTGTATTTGATTGTCATTCTGAACCCAAGTTCATTGATGTGGGAGCTACAAACTAGAACAAAAATAGCATGTTCATTCAATGGAATACGATGCTACAGTTTAAATGAATAAATTACATTTACATTTGTTAAGATGGGCGAATCTCCAAAGTGACATTAAATGAGAACAATTCAAGTGACAACATGATAAAATCAGCACAATACCACTTACAAAATTGAACCTTATGTATATAAAATAATAACTTACAATCTTTATGATATTGCAAATATAAGATAAAAGTAGAAATAACTAATTGGAAAGTATGCATATAGTTGTTATCTCTAGGGAACTAAGGGAAAGAATGGGATGATGTGCCTTCTGTTGTATTTGTAATATTATAATTTTCCTTACATAGGTCTGAACCAAACATGACAAAATGTTAGCTATATGTGGTGAAAATACAGATGTTAGTTAGAATGTGTTTTTTACTTTTCAATGTTTGAAACATTTTTTGTAAAACAAAATAGATAATATTCCATGTTGGTGTGTTGCAGCCCATATAGCCTATGGCTAAGAGGAGTGAGTTATAAGAAAACCTGTATAGCTCAATAATGGAACACCTTGATGAAAGGACATGAAGAGGGATTTAGCTCTCCTGACAAGCATGTGAGCTCGGAGATGAGAGCAGTGGTGAATTGGCAGTCTCTACACCTGTGGTGTTGAGAGGCATGAGATCAGCCTTATATTAGGCTGGAGAGAAGGCAGCCGGGAGCATGCACATCCTGTCACGGACTCGCTTACTCTGACTCTTTCTCCTCTCCTGCCTGCAGAATGCCAGAGCAGCTTCTCTCTGCTGAAGATCACTAAGCTCTGCTAAAGACTAACATCTATCTTTCTAAGAAGACTACTTTGCTCTCTCTAAGACACACGCTCTCTCTCCAGCTAAAGTAGATAGCCCTCAGGCACCTAAGAGACCTGAGCAAGGTAACTTAGAGGTCCAGGTCTGGAACCTAGTTAAGCTGGGCCTGAGACCTGGCCAGTCCTGGGCCCTGACAAGGGGTGTCAGAAGTGAGCTGTGACATTGATGACTGTTTTAGTAAATGTCATTGTACAAATTGGTAAAACATTTTATACTACATTGTTTAGCTGCCCTTGCAATTAGGTGAATGCTATCTGTAGTAAGAAATTTTCATACCTCTTGTCTCATCTCCTTGGAACATATCCACATCTGTCATGGACAGTTCCTTGTCAACTCACACCAATGGCAGCAGTGTCCTACCTCAGGCAGGTCATCCTTATTTACTTTCTTGCTTCAGAGTCTTCTAATTAGCCTCAGCAATGCTCTTAACCCCGACACCAATCTCATCTTTAAATTGTAAGGGGATTAATTCCGCCAAAGCAACTTTCAATGAACACGACACCAATTGATGGAGAAACCTTCCAGCTTCCCCACCTATGGGTAGACAATTTCAAGCAGCATTCTGTATGATTCTCTGAGGTTCTAGCTAAGTCCAGTCCCCATTACTTATACAGTAATCTCAATAATGCACTATTATATTGGTTTTAGCTCTTTTTTGGCTTGATTCTGGCTCCTACCTCACTGCTGCTTCCTAGGATCACCTCCCAAATAAATTACCAGCACCTATATCTTTGGCTTAGTTCTCCTTGGGAGTGAACCCAAACTAAGATACTGAGTAGTAGAATTATTTCTGAAGGAATGTAGGCAGAAATGATGATTGTCACTTCTGCACTTGACTTCTAAAAGCCTCCCAAACAATAATATAGGTTCTCTTGCTCTGCCATCAGATACTATAGATTATAGGACTCAGACTTCAGGGAATTGCAAGATGAGAAAATAGAATGCCTTTGGCCCCATATTCTCACTTTAGGAAAATGCAACCACAAGAACCACTCAATTAGTAATACCACTATTGCACTATTTTGTGAGAGGAAATTAAAACTTTATTACATTAAGTCAATGAAAAATTAGTTTATATGCTATGCCATTAGGCTACCCTAACAAATATAATTGGGCATCATCTTTTTTTCTCATTGGTGGAAATTTTAGGAGTGCAAAATTATTTTATCATTTTATTATCATTTTCTCATAATGAGAATACAGGTACCTAGATGAATGGAGCAAACATCTCTCTGATATATCTTCAGTTCAAAGTTTTGGGGATAGAGGTTCTCTACTCTCTTAGGTGTTTCAGAAGAACTTAAGAGCTATTCCACATCATTCCTCTGAACAGACTTAAATTCATTTCCCCATGATAATAAGAAAAGCTTGTGTTTAAACTCATCTGTTGAATGTAGTGGTAGATTAAACTAGATAAGTAAGTTGTGGTGTTTGCTTAATGGCAGCTTGGTACATTAATATATTTATAGGAAAATTCTGGACTCTTCCTGTAGTTACCAGAGCAGGGGTCTTCACAGTAACATTATCTAGCCCCATAGGCCAGGATTTCAGCCATCTGCTACCTCCCAGAAATAGAAAAATCCAATCGTGGCTAGCATTTCTTTGACACCCAATTTTCCACCCTTTCATTCACTAATAACTAAGTATATAATGTGTTGAGCTTAAAACTTGCACTATTCCACTGGAGGTGTTTCATTAACTACAAAGAAGAATTAAATGAGGAAGAAATAAAAATAAATAGTACATAAGAAAACTGGAGGGATAAATTTGAGATAAGATAGCTTTTTCACATTAACTTTTAAACTTGCTCAAGTTTCAAAGAATTGAAGATTTTAAGCCCAGATTCAGTGGCTCGTGCCTGTAATCCTAGCACTTTGGGAGGCCGAGGCAGGTGGATCTCCTGAAATCAGGAATTCGAGACCAGCCTGAGCAAAGTGAGATCCTGTCTTTACTGAAAATAGAAAAACTATCTGAGTGCTGTGGTGGGTGCCTGTAGTTCCAGTTACTCAGGAGGCTGAGACAAAAGGATCACTTTAGCCCAACAGTTTGAGGTGGCTGCGAGCTATGATGCCACAGCACGGGGTAACAGAGTGATTCTCTATCAAAGAAAGAAAGAAAGAAAGAAAGAAAGAAAGAAAGAAAGAAAGAAAGAAAGAAAGAAAGAAAGAAAGAAAGAAAGGAAGGAAGGAAGGAAGGAAGGAAGGAAGGAAGGAAGGAAGGAAGGAAGGAAGGAAGGAAGGAAGGGGAAAGGAAAGGAAAGGAAAATAAAATAAAAAGAAAGTCAAAACCAAAAGTGACCAGGAAAATATCCTCTCTCTAAAATTTATAAGGATTTTGTGGAAGATAGTGCACTTTCCATGAATGTGTAATGAGTATTTAAAGAATTTTATCTGTACTTTATATTTTACCCATGCTTTAAGCTATCACTGTGATAGATAGAAAAGCATTTTCTTTCTTTTTGCAGAGATATACTTAAATAAAATAAGTGAGGATGGAATTGTAGAAAACTGTAACTTTTATGTCTGGAAGAGGGAACTTATATGCTTTAAGAAAAGGTGAGTCTGAATAATTAAAACTCTTGGGAGAAGTAAACGCAGAGGGATTGAGATAAAGGCTAAGTATCAGAGCAGAAGTTTGTTTATTTTAAAAAACTTCCACTGATGACTTTTGTTTATTTTAGAGTGGGCTTCTTTAAGCATTAACTTTGCTTTAAAATATGTTGATGCTATTCTAAATGCCTGATTTTAGTTCCCCAAGTTATATATGTCCTTGCCTGGATTCTGTTTCTTTACTACAGTTGAGATGGTTTCTGGTTAATAGACTTGAGATAGAAAGGGGTAGGAAGGAAGTGTGTGTGTGTGTGTGTGTTTGTTTTAGGGAATCTAACTCCATCCCATATTTTGGTTTTCTAAAAGTATGCCGAAATAAAAAAAAAAAATCTACAAGAAAATATAGGAAAATTTCTTCTAGACATTGGCTTAGGCAAAGACTTTATGAAGAAGACCCCCAAAGCAAATATAGCAACCACAAAAAATAAAGAAATGGGACTTAAATTAAACTAAAATGTTTCTGCACAGCAGAGGACATAATCAACAAAGTAAATAGACAATCTACAGAATGGGAGAAAATATTTGCAAACTCTACATCTGACAAGGGGCTAATATCTAGAATCTACAAAAAATTCAAACAAATGAACAAGAAAAAATAAAATTAACCCTTTCCAAAAGTGGGCAAAAGATATGAACAAACTTTTTTCAAAAGAAGATAGGCAAATTGCCAATAAACATATAAAAAATGTTCAACATCATAAATTGTCAGGGAAATGCAAATTAAAACCACAATGAGATGCTACCTAACCACAGATGTTGCTGTGGTTGCAGTAAGAAGGGAATGCTTATATGTTGTTGTTGGGGATGTAAACTTATACAACATCTATGGAAAGCAGTATGGAGATTCCTCAAAAGATTATAGAATTAAGTACACCTATCATTTAATCTAGCAATCTCACTATTAGACTTCTACTCCAAAGAAAAGTCATTTTAGAGAAAGACACCTGCACCCAAAGGTTTCTTGTAGCACAATTTTTACAAAGACAGTGCCCACCACCTGATAAGTGATTTTAAAAAAAATGTGGTGTTATTTACTTTGTAGAACTTGTTGAGCATTTCTTCTTTTTCTGTTTTGGAAAAGGTTATGTAATATAGGTACTAGTTCATCTTTAAATATTTGGTAGAATTCTAATGTGAATTAGACTGGACTAATTCCATCTGGACCTGGACTTTTCTTATTTGGCAGATTTTGTATACTTGGTGCTATTTCAGTTCTTCATATAGGTCTATTCAGAATTTCTAATTCTTCCTGGCTGAGTCTAGGAAGGTAGTGTGCTTCCAAGTATTGGTCCATTTCCTCCAGATTTTCATGTTTCTGAGAATAGAGTTTTTTGTAGTAATCATTGAGGATTTTATTTTATTTTTTATTATTTCTGAGGTGTCTGTTATCATTTCTCCTTTATCATTTCTTATTGCTGTTATTAGAGATTTTACTTTTCCATTTCTGGTTAGGTTAGCCAAAGGCTTATCAATTTTATTCATCGTTTCAAAAGATCAACTTTTTGTTTCATTGATCTTCTGAATGATTTTTTTGTTTTCAACACCAAAAATATATTCCTATGATCTGATCAAACTAAAAATCTTCTGCACAGCCAAGAGCACAAGAAGTAAACCAAATAGACAACCTTCAGAATTGGAGAAAATTTTTGCAGTTTATGCTTTCAACAAAGGTCTGATAACTAGAATCCACAGAGAATTCAAACTAATAAATAAGAAAAGAACAAATAACTCCATTTCTATGTGGGCAAGAGACTTGAACAGAAACTTCTCTGAAGAAGACTGGTGAATGGCCTACAAACACATGAAAAAATGCTCATCATCTTTAATCATCAGAAAAATGAAAATCAAAACCACTTTGAGATATCATCTAACTTTAGTAAGATTCTTCCACTTAACAAAATCTCAAAACTGCAGATATTGGTGTGGATGCAGAGATAAGGGAACACTTCTACACTGCTGGTGAGAATGCAAGCTAATACTTCCTTTTTGGAAACAAGTTTGGAGAACACTCAAGGAGCTAAAAGTAAACCTACCATTTGATCCTGCAATTGCTCTACTAGGTATATAACCAGATGATCAAAAATCATTTACAACAAAGACATTTGCACTAGATGTTTATTGCAGCCCAATTCATAATTTCCAAGACATGGAAACAGCCCAAGTGCCCATTAAACCATGACTGGATTAACAAATTATGGTGTATGTATACCATAGAATATTGTGCAGCCATAAAAAGATGGAGACATCACATCTTTTATGTTTACCTGGATGGAGCTGGAACATATTCTTCTTAGTAAAGTATCTCAAGAATGGAAAAAAAAAAATCCAATTTACTCAATATTACTATGAAATCAATATATAATCACCTACACATTCATGTGAATGGTAAAACATAAATATAATCCAGAAAGTAGGAGGGAAAAAGAGGGCAAGAGGAGGGGGGAGGTCATGAGGAGGGAGAGTATTCGGTGGGACCTCAACAAATGTGCATTATGCAATAGTACATTTTAAGACTATTAAGAAAAGACTATAATTGTCTTACAACAATAAGTAAGTGAGGTGATGGATGTGTTAATCAGTTTTATGGAAGCATTTCACATTGTATATCAAATCAGTAAGTGTACTATATCCCATAAATGCATCAATATACACAGTTATGATTTAATAAAGGAAGACAATTTTAATAGGGCGGAGCCTATGGCTCAGTGAGTAGGGTGCCAGCCCCATATACCAACGGTGCCAGGTTCAAACCTGGTCCCGGTGGAACAGCAACAAAAAATAGGCAGGCATTGTGGTGGGCACCTAGTTCCAGCTACTCAGGAGGCTGAAGCAAGAGAATCACCTAAGCCCAGGAGTTGGAGGTTGCTGTGAGGTGTGACACCATGGCATTCTGCCAAGGGCTATAAAGTGAGACTCTGTCTCCAGAAAATAAATAAATAAATAAAATGTAACAAAGAAACTGATCTTTAAAAAAATGTGATATATATAGTGTGCATATACTCACTCTCACACACACACATACACACATACACACATACACACACACACACACCCCACAGGGTACTACTCAGCCATAACAATGAATGAAGTGCCCTCTGAAGCACCTTGTATGGAACTGGAGACAATTATTCTACGTGAAGTATCCTAGGAATGGAAAAACAGATATTACATGTTCTCACGTAAGTGAGAGCTATAGAAAGTATATATATGGTCTTCGAGAGCAATAGTGGACTCTGGAAACTCAGAAGGGAAGAGGGCAGGAAGATGAGGGATAAAAATCTACCTGTGAATATGAAGTACAAGGTACACTATTCTGGTGATGTGAACATTGAATGTCCTGACTTCAGCGTGAAACAATTTATCTATGTAACAAAAAACACTTGTACCCTCTAAATTTTTTAATAATAAATAAATAAAGTATCCTGGAATCTTGGACTATATTGTGCACGATCCTCATGGCTTCTCCCTCTTCTTCTCTTCTTGCAAAATAATCAGTTCTTTACGCTGGAGTCATGGCCATCCTTAAAAATGCAAATTGGATCATGACTCTTCAAACATTATTACGATACAGAGTGAAGTCCTTAACATGCCCAGGGAGGCTTTCCCTGTACTTGTGGTGCTTTTTGTCTCCTGTTAACCTCTTTCACGCTATCCTCTTCCCAATTTCCTCTGTTTCTTCTTCACCACTCAAGTGCACCATGACCCAGTCCACCCCACTGCCTTAGCCCAGGCTGTTCTCTTTGCCCAGAATGTCCCATCCACATCCTAATCTGTGGAACTTGTGAACACATTTTCCTACATGCTGAAAGAGACTTTGCAGATTAAGGTACTGGTTTTATGATGAGGAGAGTATCCTGGATTGTCCAAGTGGGCCAAATGTAATCATAAGGGTTCTTGTGAGAAGGAGGCAGGAGGGTCAGAATGGGAGACAGAATGTGTAAGAAGGATATCAGAAGTCAGAGGGGGCAGAAGATGCTACACTCCTGGCTTTGAAGATGGAGAAAGGAACCGTAAGCCAAGGGTCCCAAGTGTCTTCTAGACACTATAAAAGGCAAGGAAAGAAATTGTCTTCTAGAGTCTGGAGCAGGAACCATCCTGAAGACTCCTGACATTAGTTAGCCCAGGGAGACCCATTTCTAACTCTGACCTGAGATGGGTAAGAAATACGTGATAAGTCACTAAGTTTGTGGCAATATGTTATGGTAGCAACTCATACGCCTTCCATCCTGTATCCTTACCTAAATAACTTCCCTGTCCCTGTGCCATTTCTTCAGAAAATCCTTTCCTCACATTCTTTACCCGATTTTATCCTGCCTCCCGTTATATACCCTCAACTATTCAGAACTTGTCTTTCAGAGCTGGGCGGCCATTTGTATTTGTAGGATTACTTGATTGCTTTCTGCCCTGGCACTGTCTGTTTGACTGTACTGGAGCAAGACCAGGGTTTATCTAAGACAAATGAAGGAAGGAAGGAATAGAGGGAGGCGTGGATATTGTAGAGGTAGTTATGTACGGTTATGATTTTTAACACTAAAAAATGTGAGAGAGAAAGAAAGGAGGCAGGTGTATGTTTTGTGTTTTTATGTTCCATTATTTACATATATATATATATATATATATAATATATATTTGCAGTTTGGCCAGGACTGGGCTTGAACCTACCACCCTCGGTATATGGGGCCGGCACCCTACTCACTGAGCCACAGGTGCCACCCTCCTGTTCCATTTTTTTATAACTCTGTCTAATCAGGACAAGTTAGATGCCCCTGTCTCATCTCTCTCATGGGTGTGCATGCTCAGAGGAGGTGAGCTCAGACTGCTTGCCTTTATCCGCACGTGCATGGCGCTGCATTGCTGAAGACAAGATGCAGTCCAGAAATTAGAAAACTTTAAATGGAACTCTGCAAACTCAACATATTGAAATTCACTTTCTTCTATGAAATATAGTAGGTACAGTTATTGCACGGAAAGCTAAAATAAATTAACACATCATATTACTTTCAGGTGTTTACAAGGGATCTCAGTTGTAAGCAATACACTAACTCTGGTAGGTTTAAACAGAGAACATACTATGTTTGAGCCTCTGGAGTAACAGGGAGGATGAAGCAGGCACTAAAAAAGTGGAAACTAAAAGACAGCGCCCAGGATCAGGTTTGAAAAGACATTGATTGCTCTTGCCCTGATTAGCACCAATGCTACATACAGTCCTTTGCCATGCTCCCCAGCCCCCACGGTCTCCTGTTTCCTCAATGCCATTGCTGGCACGTTGGCTCCCTCTGCCCCAGGAAAGCAGTTGTTGTTGCCCCTGCAACCGCTATTGGTCAAATGAGTGGTCCTCTATTTCCTCTATGAGCATCACTGGCTCGTGATTCGAGTACCAGGTGCTACTGGCTGGCGCCTAGACTCAGGCTGGTGCCCTTGCTACAGGGAATGCTAGAAAAATGAGAAGCAAGTGTCTCCCGCACTCAAAGTGAACAGAGGATGCTGTCTTCTAACAAGTTTTCATTTGGGAAGAAATATCAGCAAGGAATAAAGTGTTTAGACATAATTAAAGGCTGATGTCTACAGAAGAAGCATCCTTCTAAGTGTAAGCAGTTAAATTAATCAATTTCAGTTTAAGTGCTCCTGTTGTGAAATATGACTTCCTTGATTTCAATCCTTTCTCTCTGACCTTGGACAACTTCTCAAACCTCCATCTATAAGCAAAGTGCTGAGCCCAGGTCTGGCTCTTAAGACGTTTTACCTATTATTATACAATATAAGCGGTGTCTACACTTTTTGTCAGAATCAGCACAAACCAGGAACATCTCATATTTTTGGACATTCAGTTTTTGTTGGAGGGAGGGATTATGTTTCTGCTATTCTATTGGCCTTGCAGGGAATTGGATACTATTCATATATTCAGACAGGATTTCTTGTTATTTTGAATTCCACCTGGATTTTTTTTTTGTAAACAGCACATAAAAGAAATCTATCGAGTTGCCCAATCAATGTGCATTTATTATTGCTTACCCAAGTGTTTAATAAACCCATCCTTATCCTGGGCATAGCTTTAAATACTTCATTGACTGTAACAAAGCTGCTCTTTTCTTTCTGGCCAAAGTGGCCATATAAACTATAATTAAGTATTAATTACAGGCTCTACTGGTCAGATAGGAGAAAGCAGAGTCCATTACACGAACTCCAGAACAATTCCTTGGAGGAGACTTTTGCTGTGAAAAATATTATTAAATAAACAAAATTAAACATGGGTGTAAAAAAAGGTGGAAATCTGAGTTTTCTTTCTCTTCTCTCTCGCCTCCTTTTCTATGATTTGGCCACTCACCTCATATATTACTTTTCTGTTTTGTGAAAAATAAAAGGAGAATAAATGTTTTTAAAGGATGACTCCTATTTTTCATGATCGATAAAATTATGAGGCTCTGACTTAGGGATAACAGTAGGATAAAATGATTTCTTATGTTCTTGCTATGAGAGAAAACTCAAAGTTGAATTAGTCCAATGCATGAAAAGTAAGTTTGAAAATCACTCTTTGGCTTATAGTTATTATTAATACAACAAGCATTTCTATTAGAAGCTTTCAAAAGAGAAAGCTTACAATTTGAGAAGCAGAGAAATGTAGCTTATTTTGCGGACACAAATACATACCCTGGGGCCACCTGCTTGGCCTTGCAGGAGGCTTGCAAATATCTCTGCAGTCACACCCAGCTACTGTCAGAGAGCTTCTTGGCCATAGTCATGTGCATACTTTACAGGAGCTTAGCCTAGAAAGGAAGCATTTATCAGTTTATAACTGTCTCAGTGACAGCAAGTTTTAATTTAAAACTCCTGTGTAATACTTGTTAGGAAGTTTTAATATCTAAAGGCCAGACAAGGTCTTCCATGAAAAATTTCTAGACATTGAGAGAAACTAATCCTTTTTGGTGACGTTTGGCTTCTCTGCAGTAGGTGATCTTGATTTCATATTTTATATCCACAGTTTGCTAACAAAATTTCCTTTTTTGAAGACCACCCCCTTTGAAAAAGGGGGGTAAAAAAATCCCAATACTCTGTAATAAATATTTAGTGTGAAATTCACTTTGAATATAAAATCTACCCCTAAAATTTTAGGATGCTTGTTAAAAATTGTATTTGCTATCTTGAAGGACTTCTGCTGTTTTTGTTCTTTGTTTCAATGAATGGGCAGTGGATTGGCATTGAACCACTTTGTAAATATGCACTCCTTTGTAAAGGTGTCAGTGCAATCTCCATACTCACTCCTAGCTCCTGTCCCCCTTACACCATATTTTTTTTAAATCATACTTAGAGATCTAAAAATAGACCTGCCATTGGATCCTATAATTCCTCTCTAGGTATATATCCAGAACACCTTCTTTTTTTTTTTTTTATTAAGTCATAAACACATAGATCATGTATACATTGATGCCTTTATGGGGTATAGTGTGTTGATTTTATATATAATTAGGAATACTTACATCAAACTAGTTAATATGGCCTTCACCCCAGTTACTTAATTATTGTGTTAAGATAATTCCTATGGTTCATTTTATAAGGGTACACATCAAATCTATTAAGTATAGAGTATGAATGTCCCCTCACACCTTTATCTGTAAGGAATCCAGTGCTTGGTTACCTTGGAGCATGGTCACAGGTAAGGACAAGTAGCAGCCACATAGTGCTAAAGTCTTGCTTGATAAAAATCCACTTGTCTAGTTATCCTGGGGGCAGTTGTGACTTGCACACAACAAGAACTAAGAAATGCAATACTCTCCTTCCACAGCTGCCTCCTGGGGAAACCTTTGTCTCCCCACATGAAGCAAATACACATACAATCTGTGCATGCTGAACCATAAGCATATGTGGTGTGTGAATCCATGTGAATATGTGTGAATGGAACTGGGTCTAAGTTGGCATGCACAGGCAATGCTTCAGCTACTTTGGGGTTGTTGTTGAGTATTATCACCGTAATTCTGACTTACACACACGTGTGAAAACATCAGGAAAGCCAATGGCCTAGAAAACAGAAAACTGTTGTCCAGAATATTTCTTATTTCTGCAGTAGTCTCAACTTACTTGATATTTGGCTGAATATTCATCTTCTTTAAAGTGAATGACCTGGGCAAATATAACAGGACTATTAATAGAATGATGTCTTTCAACTACTTTTAGATTATAGGATGAAAAGCAACTGACACTACAGAACATATTGTATTAATTGTTCCCTTTATCATTTATATGACATGCTATTTTTAATGGTAATGTATGTCTCTCTGATTTTTTTTTTTACTTATCTGTTTCGCCTTAGAACACTGTATGCATATTTTATAAGCTATTCATATTCTTTGGAAAGAAGTATATCCATGTGGGGAAAGAATTGCTGGGAATATGGGTAGTAAATAAATAAATAATATCTGATTTGTAGGGGACATTTACCTTTTTTTAGACAATGCATTTAACATCGTGTTAGCTCAATGGATGACACACATTGATATGATTATCATTCTCTTTCTCAAAATAATGAAAAATGGGAATAATCTTTAATACTAATGAGTTTGTATTTAAAAGCATTATTGATTTCTTCTAGCTAAGACATTGCATTTCTTTATAATTCATGCTTTACTAAGATTTATGAACAAATATAGCAGCAAATGGATTTTCTAGATACCTATTAATAGGTAGATGTGGGCCCAGAAGCACACAACCTTTCAAAGTGACTGTTACAAGAAACCATTGTGATGTTTTTAACCTACTGGTGGATAATCTGCGTTTAAGAAATTAAAGCAAGAATTATTTGGCTGTTCTCTCCACCACTGACAATTTCATAAATGTTAATCATTTCTCACGTCATAACCCATCCTCAGGTCCTGTGGCGGTGCACTCACCCCTGCAGCTCACGAAACACGGGCCTTGGGGACAGGCAGCACTTTCTCCTCCTGCACATATGTGTTTATGTGTTTTCCTTCCTTCTTGACTTTTTAGCTTTCTCTGGCTGTACAACCCTTTGCACATGACTATTCCATGTGAAACTAAAATCCACAATCAGAAATGTGCTTGTAAAAACAAGTCAGCGCATTGCAAGTGATGGAATGAAACGCTCATGTTATAGCAGCCGAGGTCAATCGGTACCCTCATCTCAGCTGGTCAGAATCCAGGTGGAGTAGATTCTGACTCAAGACATTTTCTCCCCAGGATTGAGAATGGCTGGTCATAGTGTATAAGGATGAAACATCTTCACCTGCTATCTCAGGGCTCCACAGCCCGGAGACATCTGTCCTGCCAACATCATCTTCCACCATTCTCAAAGTATCGTAGTTACTTTACTTCTTACCAAGTCCCTGTTCACTGAGCTGCTTCTGTTGCTCCACAGGTAGAGTCAAGATGATCCTCAACTGCCCTGTCCTCATCTCCTGCTCTGAGGTTTGCAAGGACCTGGAAGTCAGCCTCAGTAACTCCAGCATGGTCATGCTTTTTCTATTGAATTTCTCTAGAACTCACTTCTTGTGTCATTTTTTTTTAAATTAAATCATAGCTGTGTACCTTAGTGCAATCATGGGGTACAATGTGCTAGTTTCGTATACAATCTGAAGTGTTTTCATCAAACTCTTTAACATACCCTTCATGGCATTTTCTTAGTTATTGTATGAAGACATTTGTATTCTGCATTTAGTAAGTTTCGCCTATACCCTTCTAAGATGCACCATAGGTGTGGCCCCACCAATTACCCTCTCTCCACCCCAACCTCTCCTCTCCCCTCCTTTCCTATATTCTTGTGCTATAGTTGGATTATAGCCCTCATACGAAACCTTTAAATTAGCTTCATAGTAGGGCTGAGTACATTGGATACTTTTTCTTCCATTCTTTAGATACTTTGCTAAGAAGAATATGTTCCAGCTCCATCCATGTAAACACGAAAGAGGTAAAGTCTCCATCTTTCTTTAAGGCTGCATAGTATTCCATGGTATACATGTACCACAATTTATTAACCCATTCATGGGTCCCAAGTGCCCATCAATGGGCTATTTTTTGTTGTTGCAGTTGTCATTGTTGTTTAGCAGGCTCGGGCTGGGTTCAAACCCGCCAGCCTTGGTGTATGTGGCCTACCCCCTACCCACTGAGCCTAGGGGTGCCGCCTGTTTTAGAGATTAGTCCATAGCTTTGAGTGCATCAGTAGTTATTTCCCATATATTGCCGAACAGTATTTCAATGGATGACTATGTCACAGTTTGGTTACCCATACTCCTGTCAGTGAACATTCAGGTTATTTCTAGTTTTTGGCTACTTTGAATGGGGTTGCTTTGAACAGTATGGAAAATTATTTTTTGTATATACATGTTTTCATTTACCATAGGGTGGAACTGCTCAGTGAACGGTAATTAATTATTTAACATTTTTAGAAACTATCAATATTTTATTCCAAAACGTTTATGGTGTTCTTTAAAGAACTTATAAGATTTAACAGTTCTACTTGGTTCACATACTTTCTAATAGTTGTTTTTCTCAGCTTCTCTTTCTTTCAGTTTTCATTTTGACATACTTATAAATTCACAGAAGGTTGCAAAAGTATACATAGAGTACTACAAGCTTTTCACTTGGCTTCCCCAAGTAGTGATATCTTATTATGTATTACTATAGGATAACATCAAACTTGGAAACTGACATTGCTGCAATTCTGTTAAATAGACTCCAGACCTTACTCAATTTTTGCCAGTTTTTACAGGCACTCATTTGAATATGTACATATTTATGTAGATGTGTGAGTCTGGAGAGGAGAACAAGTGTATACAGTTCTACAGTTCTATCCATGTGTAACTACCAACATGATCAAGATACGGAACTGCTGCGTCACCACAACTCCCATGTGCTATTCCTTTCCATTGCACTCATCCTCCTACCCTGTCTGTGTACTCTGGGAACCACTCATGTGTTGTCAATCTCTGTAACTATCATTTTGAATATATTATATAAATGGATTCCTAAAGACTTTTGGAGATTAGCTTTATTTTTTTGAGACAGAGCCTCAAGCTGTCACCCTGGGTAGAGTGCTGTGGTATCACAGCTCACAGCAACCTCCAACTCCTGGGCTTAGGCAATTCTCTTGCCTCAGCCTCCCAAGTAGTTGGGACTACAGGCACCCACCACAATGCCCAGCTATTTTTTTATTATTATTATTATAGTTGTCATTGTTTGGGAGGCCCGGGCTAGATTCAAACCCACCAGCTCTGGTGTATGTGGCTGGCGCCTTAGCCCCTTGAGCTATAGGCAACCAGCCAGAGATTAGCTTTTTTATTCAGCATGGTGCTCTTAAGATCCATTCAGGTTGTTGCACATAACAATAGTTTGATTCATTCTATTGCTGAGCATGTTTCATGAAATGGATATATCAGAATTTGCTTAATCATTTAACCCCCAAGGACCTCTGGGGTGCTTCCAATTTTTGTCTCTTATGTATAGAGGTGCTGTGAAAATTCACGCACAGGTGTCTATGTGAATGTAAGTTTTCATTTCCTGAAATAAATGCCCAAGAGTGCAATTTCTGACTTGTATGATGACTACATATTTAATTTTATAAGAAGCTGCCAAATTAGTTTCCAGAGTGACTGTATCATTTTACATTCCCACCAGCAATCTATGAACAATCTGGTTCCTCTACATGCTCACCAGCATTTGGTATTACTTTTTTTTACTTTATTTATGTTAATAGGTGGTGTTAAGCACCTTTTCCCATACTTATTTGCATTTCATACATCTCTTCAGTAAAAAGTTTCTTCACGTCTTTTGCATTGTTTTCTTTCTTTCTTTTTTTTTTTTTTTTTTTTTTGAGTTTCTGGCCAGGGCTGTAATTTAAAAAGTACATTCTTAAAATTATAAAAATCCCTTTATTCTTCAAATGAATCCGTTAAAAAAATAAAATTTGGGTGGCGCCTGTGGCTGAAAGGAGCAGGGCGCTGGCCCCATATACCAAAGGTGGTAGGTTCAAACCCGGCCCCAGCCAAAAACTGTAAAAAAATTAAAAAAAAAATTAAAAAGTTATTAAATAAAAAAAATTTACAGTTAGAAAAATATGTGTAAAATGTATATCTTACAAAGAACATGTATCTGACATGTATGAAGAATTCCTATAACTCAGGCATAAGACAAATTAAAAAGCAGGCCAAACATTTTAAAAGACAACCACAGAGAAATGAAAATGGGCATAAGCTCATGCAAGGATGACCAATGTCTTGAGTCATTAAGGAAATATACATTAAAACCACAGGGAGAGAAATAAGGCAGCTTATATTTAAAAACATGACTGTAGCAAGGAGGTAGAGCAAGTTGAACAGTCTTTTAATGCTGCTAAGAATGTAAAATGCAAAAAACAGTTTGGAAAATCATTTTGGTTTTGTTAGAAATTTGAATATATAGGCTCATTGCCCACAGTTCAGTGGTTAGGGTGCCAGCCACATGCACCAGGCTGGTGGGTTCGATCTCATCCTGGGCCTGGTAAACAAACAAACAAACAAACAAAAAAAAAAATCTGGGTGTTGTGGCAGGAGCCTGTAGTCCCAACAACTCAGGTGGCTGAGGCAAGAGAATAGCTTGAGTCCAAGAGTTTGAGGTTGCTGTGTGCTGTGATGCCATGGCACTCTACCAAAGATGACATAGTGAGACTCTGTTTCAAAAAAAATAAAAAGAAGAAGAAGAAATTTGAACATACACTTACCATAAATCACTCCTAAGCATTTACTCAAGAGAGATGAAAGGATGGACATAGATAACATTTTACTTCGATGACAATGAACAGAAAACCAAGTGCAAGAAATGAAAACAATGATCAAGTTTGGAAAATCTTTGTTTTGAAGTTTGTGTCAAATATTAAAGTGAAAGATTTTACAGCACTAGCACAATGATTTAGAGAGCAGTAAATCATATTATACTCAGATTCTAAGTTTCTTACTTTGTGTGTGAAATGGTAAATTAAGGATTTAAGGCATACCTCAATAACGTGAAGATTCATATTGTAAACACTAAAGGAGCTATAAAAAATAAAGAACTGTGGCTAAAATTTTATTTATTTATTTATTTTTGCAGTTTTTGGCTCGGGCTAGGTTTGAACCCACGACCTCCAGCATATGGGGTCTGCACCCTAATCCTTTGAGCCACAGGCACTGTCCATGTGGACAAAAATTAATGGAAACTTTAAAATTGAATTTAATAAGGCCTAGATAAATGAAGACATACAATATCTTCATTCTGATGCTTTTCATTCTCTTTTGTAGGTTTCAATTCCTATCTGCAAGCATTTTCCTTTTTCCTAAAGGATTTCTTGAAGGCTTCATCCTATGAAAGACTGCTGGGGGTGAACTTTTTCAGCTTCTGTGTATCTGAAAAAAATTATTTTCATTTTTGAAACACATTTTTACTAGTTATAAAGTTTCAACTTGTCAGAGTTTGGGGAGGATTTGCTTGCTTGCTTGTTTGATCTTTTAGTCCTTGAAAGATGTTATTCCACAGTCCTCTGACTAGAATTTTACCCAAGAGACGTCTGCTGCTGTCCTTGAATGTGTTCGTTTGTGAAATGAAATGATTTTTCCTATACTCTTAGAGGAGGAAGGTAGAAGCTTTTCTAGCTTCTGAATTATAACTTTGTTGTTGTTGTTTTCATGAAGTGTTAAAACAGTGTGGCTTCCCCCCACTCCTGAGATATGCCTTCTTTACTCCTTTCCCCCATATTGATTTCATTCTCTATTTACTTTGCTGTGGATTTCCATGACCTACTTAGATTAAATTATTCTCCCAGTAGTTTCTTCTTCATGTGAGAACAGAAATTTTGTTGGTTTATCTTTTAATTAATTCATTAATTATTTTTAATTTTTTTTTTTTTAGAGACAAAGTCTCTCACTTTATTGTCCTCGGTACAGTGCCTGTGGCATCACACAGCTCACAGCAACCTCCAACTCCTGGGCTTAGATGATTCTCTTGCCTCAGTCTCCCGAGTAGCTGGGACTACAGGCGCCCGCCACAACTCCCCGGCTAGTTTTTCTTTTTAATTTACATATGCAACAGCACGCGGAACTGGCAGTTGAGGTCAAGTGGCTATGACCCAACTAAAATAGTCTTCTGAGGCAGTGCATAGCTGGTGATTCAATGGTGCAATCAGTTAGCGCAGGGTACCATTCTTTTGCTGCGAACAGAGTGATACCAAGGCTGTAAGTTCGAGTCTCGCCTGTTTCACTATTTTTTTTTTTTTTTAAGAGACAGAGTCTCACTTTATCGCCCTCACAGCATCAAACAGCTCACAGCAACCTCCATCTCCTGGGCTTAGGCGGTTCTCTTGCCTCAGCCTCTCGAGTAGCTGGGACTACAGGCACCCTCCTCAACACCCGGCTATTTTTTGTTGCACTTTGGCTGGGCCGGGTTTGAACCCACCACCCTCGGTATATGGGGCTGGCACCCTACTCACTGAGCCATAGGAGCCACCCTTAATTTAATTTTTTTTTTTTTGAGACAGAGTCTCAATCTGTTGCCCTGAGTAGAGTGCCTTGGCGTCATAGTTCACACCAACCTCAAACTCTTGGGCTCAAAAGATCCTCTTGCCTCAGCCTCCCAGGTAGCTGGAAGTACAGGCACCGGCCATTGATGCCTGGCTTTTTTTTTTTTTCCCCGCGGTTTTTGGCCAGGGCTGAGTTTGAACCTGCCGCCTCCAGCATATGGGGCCAGCGCCCTCCTCCTTTGAGCCACAGGCACTGCCCGCACATTTCCGATAAGATCCCTTGTGTTTATCATTTTCTCATCTAAAAAGAAGCACTTTCAGCGGGCCAGAGCCCTGGCGCTGACTAACACTGTCCTCTCCCCGCAGCCTCCTCCTCCATCGGTGCCACCGCCTCTGGAGTTTCTGTGGCGGGTGGAGCTCCCGATGTCTCCGCAGTGGTCACTGGCTGGGTCCTATCTTAAGGCGCAGCTGCAGCCGGCCTCACAGCCTGAAGTTTGTCAGTGCTCTGGGTGGCGGTTTGCCAGGCGAGACCTCCCTCTGCCTCTCCCCATCCTCACACTGCCCTTGGTGAGAGCTTAGCGTTTCCCCTCCACCTCTGAAAGGCAGCCCTGTCACAAGCCGGGTTCTTGACTGTTCCCTTTCACTTACAGTCCACAAAGGAGGGTTCGGGGACCTGGACCAGGACTGCGTGAACTGAGTGAATGACATTTCTCTAAGTACCTGCCCTGCTCTTTTATTTAAGATGATCATCATCATTCAGCACACTCAGTTCTGCTCCGATATGGAGTGTGAACCTCCAAGGATTAATGATAAACTAGTGAGATTCTTGGATCACTGTGAGAAGTTTTTACCTGAAGTGGAAAGGAAAGCTACAGCTCTTTATTATATGGAGGACTTCAAAACTGGACCAGAAATGCAGAATATTTTTTTAAAAGTGGCAGTTACTTTGCAAGTACCAGTAAATGACTAAAATGCAGATTTATTTCAGATAGTTTTTCTTTTTTTTAACCTGCTTCTTTGACCTGGCAATTAAAGTTTTAAGTCTCCATGGTGTGATGTTTTTGACATGAAAGATGCAAAGGTGTTAGAATATTTAAATGATCTGAAACAATATTGGAAAAGCGGCTATGGATATACTATTAATAGTTGATCCAGCTGCACCCTGTTTCAGAATATCTTTCAGCACTTGGAAAAAGCAGTTGAATAGAAATAACAATCTCAGCCGGTTTCTACATCAAAGACAAGGAACCCCTAACAGCTTACAATTATAAGGAACAAATGCATCAGAAGTTCCCAAGTGGTCACATTGTACCTTATGCCTCCAACCTAATATTTGTGCTTTACCATTGTGACTCCTGAGGAAAAATTACGCGTGCAGTTGCTCTTAAACCAAAAGGTGTTATCCTTGGCTCACTTGCAAGAAACTATTTCATTGTATGAGGACTTGAAGAACTACTACAAAGATATCCTGCAGAGTGGTCAGATCAGAAAAGAACGTGAATTAGCAAAGGTTAACATACATCTGATGAGCTATGAGGAGAAGAGTTTTAATTCATCAGGAATCTATGGGGAGCGATTCCATGCTTATAATAGGTAGGCGATCCTGTGGTTACAGAAAGCTTTTACATTTCTTGAGTATTTCTGTCTTTTCACAGAAAAACATTGAGGTTTTTTGGTTTGGACAAGATATATAAGAAATAATTCTTCACTGGAACAGCTCTCTTAAGAGGGAAAAAACTCTATTCAAAGAAACAGAATTGCAAATGTTTATAGAAATTTCCTATTTACATGAAATTTAATATATCTCACCCTGATATAGAATATGATTTCAAAATGAATCTTGAAAACTGGTGGAGTAACAAAATATGTCAATTGGACAATCCATAACTTGACTGAACCAAGTTTAAGAACTTTCCCAATTGTGCTATAGTTCTCTTTTCCTCAGGTAGGACAATTCTAGTATGTGGTATTGTTTTTCTTCATCTGAACTATCGTGATAAGCTGGGAATTTCACTTTGGAAGAAAGCTATCATCTCTAGATAAAAAATTGAAACAATTTTTTTTTTTTTTTTTTGCAGTTTTTGGCTGGGGCTGGGTTTGAACCGGCCACCTCAGGTGTATGGGGCCAGCTCCCTACTCCTTTGAGCCACAGGCACTGCCCTCGAAATTTGAAACAATTTCAAGAAACAGTCTGATTTTTAAAGGACACTTTCACTGAAGCATGACAAAAAGTATAATAAAATAGTTTTGTTAAAGTATTTATAAAGCATTTGCACACACTTCCAGTAATTCCTTTTAGCTTAATAAGTCTTGCAGGGCTATCTTAAGTTACTATCATGCCTGGACATTTAATAATGGAAAGACAAAAAAGACAATTCACAAGTCAGATGGACAGAATCAAAATTTCTTAAATCTATTGCTTAGTTATCTTTTCAATTCTGTCACTTGCCTTCTATTTTTTATATTTTGCTATTATATGAAATGTATCTTCTGGTGGTTTGATTTCTTTTTCTTTTTAAAGTAAAGACTTCTCAGCTGGCTTAGTTTCACAGTTTTAAACCCATTGTAAAGAAATAAAATAATTCTTTAAATGCCAAATAAATAAATAAATAATAAATAAAAATAAAAAGAAGCACTTTCCACCCTTAGTTAGTTCTTGATAATATGATATAGATGATTTTCTAGGCTTTATATTGAAAATGATGACTTACAAAAATTTCTAATAATAAAACTACAGAATATAAATACTAAAATTATATTACAAACCATTTAATCTGAATTCCTCTTTTAACAGATGAATAAATCTGGGTCAAACAGCTGGTGACAGACTCTACTAGAAGTCAGTCTTCCTCATGCTCAGCTCATGGCGATTTCAGCTACATTCGGCTGCCTCTCCCTTCATGTACTAACATTGTCCTTGGATATCTCAATCTCTGCTTTATTACCACAACTTTACTTCAGGCATATAATTTAAAAATTTTAGAATTACACAGTGGCAACTCCCTTCACAATGTGCATATTTCACATAACCATAGAACATAAATAAGCAAGAAGCCCATCCAAAATGCAATAGAAATTTAATCTTTTTTCTCTTTTTTTGCAGTTTTGACTGGGGCCAGGCTTGAAGCTGCCAACCTCGGTATATGGGGCCAGAGCCCTACTCCTTGAGCCACAGGCACTGCCCAGAAATTTAATCGTTTTTTTTTTGGAGACAGAGTCTCACTTTATCACCCTGGGTAGAGTACTGTGGAGTCACAGCTCACAGCAACCTCCAACTCCCAGGCCTAGGCAATTCTCTTGTCTCAGCCTCCCAGAAATTTAATCTTTTTGCGGGTTACTGACTACTAGTTTCACTTTGAAAATATCCTTAGATAACTGTGCTAACAGATTTGCATTTATGAAAATGCAAAGTAAATGGCAATAAATTATATTTGACATGTAGAAAGTTAATTATTACTGCATTATAATAGAAAATTATACTTAGATGAATGTAGACTTAATTTAACTTCTCAAATGTGTTTATACTCACAAGAATAAGTATTGACACTTTTCTTAAATATTAAAAGGCCAATTATCATCCATTTGCAAGAGCAAGGAAATTGCTGTCATTTTTTAAGCTCAAATCCCCATCATGAAAACTATGCAACTATTAATAACTTTTAATAATTTTTAAAACCAACAAATAAAAGTTCAAGTGGATTGGCAGAGGTGTTATCAACCAGTGAACCAACTTCTAATTGTCATATTATGATTGCCAATTTAAGTCCCACATGATATTTTTTAGTAACAAGCTATTTGCACATCTGTTGATACATAACTACTCAATCATCATTTGGGCCATTAGTCTATCAGGTGATGTATGTGTCAGATCTGAGTAATTTTTCTAAGGATACATAGAAACTAGAATTTCCAAAACTACCATTTGTTTTATTCCATGTTTTGGATTGTAGCTCAGTTTCATTTCATGAAAAACTGATTGCAGCCATTTCATCACTGTCCCTTCCTGACAAGTGTCCATATTAATCTACCAGCTCATAACTATTTGGAATATGTTCCTTGATAATGCTAATAAATTATGCTGGAAAGTTCTAAAACATAACTGAACATTACAATATCACTGAATTGGAATGGATTTTGAAAGGTAATTTATATTAAATATTTATTCTCTATTGTTTGAACTAAACCTCATCACCTTAATGTGTCCCTAAATTTAATAAGTCACATAGAAGAAGTGTTCATTTCTCTCTTGAGATAATTCTTATATATGGATGTAGGATTTTTTAAAATAGCTTTATAATCCCAGGGCAAACATAAAAACATTCATGTGTATATAGCTTGCATCACCCAAAACTTTATAAGTAATAACCATTATACAGTAATACCTAAAACTGGAACATCAGTTTAAATTTTTCTGATTATTGGCAATATTAATATCACTCCAATTTCTAGAATAGGCAGTCAGAATGATATGTGCCTTACTCAAACTCATAGTAAAATAGCAAATGAAATGTGTACTGTGTATACAAATCTAGTTTCCAAGATATATATACACAGATGAATAGACATAGTTTTCAGGGTTAGATATAACACATGTAAAGCATCTAACATTTGGAACAAAGTCTTTTGTCTCACATTCTATTCTTTTCATCCAACTTCACCATCTCTCTAGCATATCTTTTTTTTTTTTTTTGGCTGGGGCTGGGTTTGAACCTACCACCTCTGGCATATGGGGCCGGCGCCCTACTCCTTTGAGCCATAGGCACTGTCCTCTAGCATATCTTCTTTAAAGAATAACTGAATAACTCTTGTGACTATGACTATGTGGGATTACAGGTCTGATCATTTGATTGATTGAAGTATCCAATCAATTCCTTCAAATAGATGAATTTTCCTCCATCAAATTTGACATTTTCAGATCTCAGGTTAGACCCTTATTTCTGAAAGTTATATCTTAATCCATCAAAACAGCGTAGGATGACCATTCTCTATCATTACACAGCACACTTTACATACTCTAGCTTAACATTTCCCAGCATTTTTAATCATTCTATCATTTGCTGGTTTGCTCAAATGGATAGGCACGTTTTGTTTCCCTTGTACATTTTATAGCTCTAGTACCTAACATATAATCCCTGATACATAATAGATATTTTATAAATAATTTCTATAAAATGGAAAAATAAATTTAATTAACTATAGGTAATGACATGAAGTAGAAGGGTTCCAGAGAGATGATATGTCTACCAAGCATGGTTACAGGCTCCGCACCAGTAGCTCAGTGGTTAGGGCGCTGGCCACATACACCAAGGCAGGCAGTTTTGAATCCAGCCTGGTCTGCTAAACAACAATGATAACTGCAACAAAAAAATAGCTGGGCTTTGTGGCAGGTGCCTGTACTCCCAGCTACTTGGGAGGCTGAGGCAAGAGAATCTTAAGCCCAGGAGTTGGAGGTTGTTGTGAGCTGTGACACCACAGCACTCTACCGAGGGCAACCTAGTGAGACTGTCGCAAAAAAAAAAAGTGGTTACAGATCTGAATGAATATAAATAATCTGTTCCGTTTTCACTGATATCTTAAGCCAATAGTTTGGAGTTCAGATATGAGAGGTAAATAATGTCCTCCTGCCATCTGTACAGATGTTCACCCAATATTCAGGCATTACAAATTTAAAATCTAATCATTAGTGATATCTAAGACAATGATTTAGTTGTGAACTGATTAACTTTTCTGATGATTAATGACTTTTAGAAACCTGCCATAACAGAAGGTTAGCTTCACTTGCTTACAGGACCACTGGTGCTCTGACCATATCTAGCTATACAGAGGAATTTGACTCAGAGACTGGTGGATTCTGAATAAAAAAGAAGTCCTCATCATTGAATATATAGCTTAAAGTACTTGCTCAGATGTTGACTGGCTGACTAATAATTGCAGAGGGGACTACAAACTCTAATTAGGGTATGTCTCTGAAATTATAAGAGAAGATCAGAAAAATATCATCCTCCAACTCTCGTAATGAATAGGATCAAAACGGAAGAGGTTAGATTACTTATATAAAGATGTCCTCACCATGAGTGATGAATTATAAATGTTATTTTGACTGGACTTCCTCCCAGAACATGATCTTAGGGACTGTTACCCCACCTCAAGAAGACTTAGATATAAATGTCATTATGTTATGATGCATACTGATATAAAACCTTGATGGTAGAGGGGTTTGCAAAGTGTTTCAGAATTAAGACTGAATTGGTCTCTATCCAGCCCTGTCCAAGAGAGAAAGAGTCTATATTCGGAAGATGTGATTTTTCTGTTCACTCATCCACAAAAAGCATTCCTCATAGTAAAATGGGGGGAATTCTCTAGGTTTTCTATTACCTGTATTTACCATACATATAAGATTATTTAATTTCTTCACAATTATCCCCTTGCCCCTTTCAGGAGGCAAGGGCCTCCTGTTCACTTATGTACTTAATAATGCTACAAGAAAGGCACATCATAGACAATAGAGATGATAAGGAAAGTTATGCCCATCCATCATTTATTTATAAATAAATAAATGTACCCTTTGCGTATATTAATCTATTTAGAGAAGTTAGTAGGAATGTTAAAGGTAAGAGAATTCCCCAACCCTTTTCTTTACCAATCTCTACCAATTTGTGTGTGTGTGTGCACGGGTGTATGGTGTGGTGTGTTTAATAGTTTAGATAATAATGCGCTTAAATAGTTTGGTCTCAAGTGGCTTTAACTCTTCCTTTTCCTTCAAAGTTTTCAAATAGCACTTTTTCCTCCAGAACACCTAAAAAGAAAATATGTGTTATTATTACTTAAAAGCAAAACAAAACACCTTTTATAAAAATGTCCCTTTCTATATGTTCATTTATTCTCTCCCTTGCCTTTTCTCCCCAGAAAGAACTATAGTTTGCCATCAACTCTGCTTATTTACTTACATAGTATACCCAGTGGGCCTCTAGGTGCACGTTACAAAGAATAAAACATAAATTGATTTAAAAAATCAGAAGAGAAGCTATTCCCTGCCCTCTGCGCCTTATTTCTACCGTCCATCTGTGAGCACTCTCAAGTCTCCTCACTTGGTAATACCACAGGGATCTTTGATAACAAAATTAAAAATTCTACCCTAAATATTTTATTATCCAAAGGCAGATGCACAGCACTTATATAACAAGGACATGTAACTACTGGTTCAGTGTATTCTATAGAAAAATTCCCCCAAATTGCACATTTTATATTTTGCAGAATTTGACCTGAGAAATATGGTTTTACAGATGGACCAAAACTACCACTAATTTTATAGTCCCAGGCTCACTTTCTCAAGAATGTACATACACAACCTCGTATTTGTTATAATTTTTAACATGGCACTAATAGATATGCATTCCTTTGTATTTTTAACATATTTCTAGCTTCGAAGGCAGGACTGTCCAACTTTTTTTTTTTTCTTTGCCACACATTGGAAGAGTAAGTGTTGTCTTAGGCCACACATTCAATACCCAAACACTAACAAAAGCTGATTAGCGAAAATGAAAAAAGTTTGTGCATACTTTTCATTATAGCTAAGCCAAACCTCTGTCAGAGCCCAATGTAATCACATGCGTGAGTATATGTGTTCAATGACAGATTAGTATAAAATTTAAACATTGAATAAAATATTGGAGCAGGAAGAAGCCTTAGAGATCTCCTAATCCAAACTCTTCACATCACTGAGGGAAAAACAGCAAAGAAAAAAAGTAGTTTTAGTCCCAACTCATTATTTCTTCCAGAAAATCAAACTGATCTTGTCACTGTACTTTAGTAAAAGTGTTGGTACAAACTTACTAATTAAAATTCCTTAAGTGAAAGAAAAGCATATATCCCTGCCCCTTAATAACATAAGCCATGCGCTCTGGCATAAACCTTGTCTTTTAATGCCAGAGAACACAGAAATACACACAAAATAGACGACTTACCACGTAAGTTGAGAGAAGATGCACTTTAATTCACATTGAAAACGCATCTACACTACCAATGGTGTTCAAGGTGAAGAGTTAGAATTAGGCATCATTCACAGGTAGAATAAGTTGCCTTCCAATATCTCACTTTCTAATTTTTTGCATTATATCTGAAATTGTACTATCAAATCATTACTTGTATCTAAATGTCCTCAGTTTAAAAAGTATTCATAGTTGAAAAGTTCTGAATTTGTCAGATTGCAGATGATGGCCGGTCCTGTTGGAATGGATGCCTTACAAGGTAAAGTTTGTTAAAGAATTAAAAAGGAAGACTGCTGTTTAAATATACTCCAAGACCACCTGTCCATAGTCACACAGTCAAAACTTAAGTCATCCTGGCTTCCCCCCAAACACTAACACTAATCGCAAACAAAAACACAAAACATAGGGCGGCTCCTGTGGCTCAGCGAGTAGGGCGCCGGCCCCATATACCGAAGGTGGCGGGTTCAAGCCCGGCCTCGGCCGAACTGCAAAAAAAACAAAAAAATAGCCGGGCGCTGTGGCGGGCACCTGTAGTCCCAGCTACTCGGGAGGCTGAGGCAAGAGAATCGCTTAA